>JAIUND010001501.1:0-34349 GCA_034699125.1 Gisinianus flammeolus | reverse complement strand
TTTATCTCTCTCTGTCTCTCTCTCTCTCTCTCTCTCTCTCTCTCTCTCTCTCTCTTTCTCTTTCTCTCTCTCCAGACAAACTCTATAGGCTTCAAAAAACTATGACATGATATATATGTATACAGATCCAGATCCAAACTTTTCCCATCTTTCTAAATTTAACATTGTATAGTCGTCATCGGATCATTGTACTCTCCGCTACCAAGATTAATATTTGGATTGAGTTGGGATTTTGTGATTGAAATAAGAATATATAGAAATTGGATAAAATATACAGATCCTGCTGTATAAAAGAGAAAGAGAGAAAAGGGTACGAGGAGCCTTTTCATAAAATGGTCCTCACGCAAATTTCTAGCTTCTGAGATGATAGTGCCTCTACTACGTATATTGCCGGTTGTTTGGCGCGTAAGAAAGTTGCTCAATGATTTGAATTGCATTCGCATTACACAAATCATCGGCATACTTTTATTTCGAATGTTTAGAAAATTTGAACGATGATTTTAAACTACTTTTTATCAGTAAAAGTGATTTAAACTTGTCCTACAAGATTCCCTCCATATTCTGTGTTGTCCGTGAATGGGTAAAAAAAAAAAAATTGATTTTTTTCGCGTGAGGACCCTTTTCTGAACAACGTCGTAATGTCATGTTTGTATTGTATTGTACATGGGAAATGCGTATAAGTATATTCATATGCATATTATTTTTTATATTTTATATAATTTTATATATGGATATGCTCACGGGAAGATCTTGAGACTGCATAAAGAAACCGACTGGGTACAAACCGAATTCTCCATTTTTATTCTTGAGGGAGACGAGAGTGAAGTTGCCTTTTGCATCTCCTCGCTCATCCATTTCCGACTCATGTCCCGTCGCACTCCGATAACTAATTTTTCTGAGTTTCTGTGAAATCTCTTTCCCATCCAATAGTTTCGATAGAAGGGATTTCTTTCCATGGCCATGATTTGTATGGCCATGACTGCTATGACTATGAGATCGATTCCGATTTCCTTTCAAACCATTTGTACTTTGTATATTATGCGTTGATGTATGATGTGGGCCTGTAGTTGTATTGCTGTGTCTGTTGTTGTTGCTGTTGCTGTTGTGATTATGATTGAACTCAAAGGGTACGGCGGAATTGATGGGGGAGGGACGTAGATGTTCTTGAATAATGGAGCGTAAAGCTTGAGCATAGAGAATGACAGCATCATATAGATAAGCTGCTTCTATTCGAATCTTTTTATAGCCACCGATGGACTTGAGTGGATTGGGGAAATTGAAGGGTTCCTTCTCCATGAAATGATTCACACGATGAGAGAAATCTGTGAAATTTCGTGGAGGAGATGCGACGATTCCAATGTAACTCCGAAATATGGCTGGATCTTCTTTGTCCACTTCATCGCGGAGTAAACCTTTGAAATACCGACGAGGATTCCAAGACTCTTCTTTATAGTCATCTATTGAAACTCCAATTACGAGATACCCTGCGGAGTTTGATTCCCAAATACCACACACAACATTTATAATTATATTATTCATATTCATCCATGGAAATTCATTCATTCACATAGGTATTATTCCACAACAGACCGAATGTTCAAGAGATTCTGAGGGGAAAATATATAAATTAGCTCACCTTTGTCAAGGAGTTTGTGCTTCTCTAAGGCCAGGACTAATCCCAAATGTTCAAAGTATTCGCTGATTACGATGTAAACTGAAAAAAAGTATTCACACTTTTTTTTTGGTGATTTCACTCAATAAGGAAGCACATAAATTCGACGCCAGTGAGTTCAATTAAAGTTATTATTGTTTTGAGATGAGGAAAAGGAAAAGGAGGTGAAGACGAAGGACAAACAATTAATTATCTTAATTGGAATGAGACCATCGAGAGTTGAACTCATCGTAAATTGTGGTATCTGTAATTTCCAAAGTGTGTTTGTGATTGTGTGAGCATTTAGCATTTGGATGGAGATGGAAACTCTCTCTCCATTTGACTCGAGTCGTATATATATCGTACGTCAAAAAAAGAAATGGATGAGATTACAGCGTGATTTGTTTCTCTAACAATTTTAGCAGTCAACCAGAAACGTTTTGACTATTTATTACTTACTAACAATAACAATCCTCATTGTTTTCCTTCCAGTTTACCTCCACGTTTTCTGTATGATGGTGTTTGTGTGTCGGCTCATAGTAAACGTATCTTTCATCCATCGATTGGTCACAATAATGATGACAAAATCCTTTCATAACGGTTCAGTTCATAACCGAATCGAGACAGAAAAACTTTTTCTACAGGCAGATGTCATGGTTTATGTAACAAAGAAGTTAAGCCAAACTCTAATGATGACTTTTATTTACTATCACAGCTCACAATGTCAAAATAAAACGTCACATTTTTGAGAGAATTCTCCATTAGATATTCTACAGAGATTAACTGTGCGTTATAAACGTGATCATATTTGTCGTCAGTTTGTCCCCCGCATCACAAAGTGCTTTTTAAAAAAATCAATTTCTTATCTCATCCTCAGTCATATTTTGTGTGGTTTCATGGGCTTGAATTGCGGAGTTGCGGGAGTGTGAATGAAAATGAGTTACATTGTATTAGGCACGTCTACATACATATATAATATATATATACATATTGATATATGTAAGTACGAAATGTGTTTATACGGTAAAAATAGAGGAAGACAAAAGAATGAATGGATTTCTTACTGCGTGTTTTATCCTTGGTTTGAGCTACGATGGAGTCGAATGGATTGTCCACGTATCCATGGTAATACGGTCCTCGGTAGGAAATCTCTTCTCTCGTCGTCACATTTTGTTTCTGAAGAAGGATTGACAAGCTCTTTGCCACTCTCCGAAAACGTTGATCATCCGAAGAGTCCGAGTAGATTAATGTCAATGAACTTGTCCAACCATATTTGAGGAGGAGAGAAGCCACAGCACGGGAAATGGCTGCATCGGGTGGTCTCGTCCTCGAGAATGTCGGGAAGCGACTTTTATCCGACGTTTCCTCATCACTGCAAAACTATACACAAGCACAAAAACACAAACAGAGTCAGACAGCGCACATTAAACGGAAGAGCGAAAAATGGGGAAAAAGTAAGTAAAAAGTAATAAAAAATATATACACATATTATATGTGAAATTATTCAAGGGCCGTATTTCTCATTTCATATCGTCCATGTTTCAAATTTTGTACATTTTGTACACATCCAAAGGAAATTGAGGAATATAACGTTGAGGGTTTCAACCTTGAACATAAAATCATTGAGAAGTGTAGAGAGAGACAGAGAGACAGTTAGTGGAGCCTGTGGAACATCCTGTAATTAAAAGCGGAAACGACCTCACTAACCTTATTAATAATTATTACACTATTAGCATTTAATTAGCTGGAAAATGTGCAAATAATATCCCTGAATGCATTCTCTTTATCGTGCTATGAAAGCTCTTTGCTCTTTTCTATTTGGTAGCATATGGAGCTTGGACGGGAATCCCTCTGAAAAGTCACAACATATATCTGTATATGTCGTATATATAATCCCTTTAAATTGTCAGTGCAATGGAATATCATATCATATGTATGATATCATGTATGAGGGGCAACATACTTATTTATTGCATATTACATACTTACACGACATATATCAAGAAAATGGAAAAAGTCATAACATGTCAAACACACTAATCTCTAATCTCCTCCACTCAAAACAAAAACATCTAACAAAATAAGAGTTCAAAGAAATTCCTCCTCTCTCGATTTCCTGTGGCTGTGGCGGTTGCTGTTTTCCACCAACAATACCTACAAAAAACGTACCCGTTTTCGAATATACTCTTTTCACAACGTACAGAGCACAGTGCTAAACTGTGCATACAACTTTCCCTTGCAACGCCCTTATCTCATTATTACTAATAGATAGATAGATAAAGCTTTTATTTAATGTGTTAGATTTGGCATCCATCCTTACAACGCAAAATTTCATTTAACACTAGGGTTTAATACATATGGATTATTAGTTATTAAATCATTTATAATTATTCATTACGAAGTTTCATTGCAGATTTCCAGAATATGTAAACATTTAAATAGTGAGTCAAGTCCTTATTATTATTATTACAAAACAGTTTTTTTTTAATCATTATTACTAATAAGTACCATTGGTTTTCGGAGCCACTCAAAAAAACATACATTTTTCGGTGGTGGTACAAGTGACAATAAATGTGTATATTTAGGTCCTTGTAAATGTTGACGGTTTTTGAAATATTCATGAAAAACTGTAAGAAATCAGATTTCATTGCCATATAAAGGAATTCAAGAGAGTTGTAAAAATCTAATGAAAAGCTTTTCAAGGTTCTCAATTTGATGACATTAAGTTAATGAAAAGACTTTCCGTGATAAGGAAAAGCAGTTCATTTTAGGATGCATGGAAAAATTAAATGCCAGTTCGTTCAAGATTTCTAAATAAAATAAAAACTGGGAAATTGTATGTGTATTTTGTTTCCATTCTGGATTCATTTTTTGGCTTGTGGTGCGCGCAGCTTAAGCTTGAGCGAGCGCAAGGAAAAAAGTTGTGCATCTTCTCCGTGTGTATGTAGAATTTTACATACACTATCTATACGACATGTAAACATGCTACACTTGAGTAAAATGAATCTGTGATAATACAGAGCAAGACAAGGCAGGACAAGATTCAATTGTGAAAATTGTGTACGTGTGTAAAAATAAAGACGCGTTCAGAGTTCCCTTTGGCACAAGAGTCTGAGATAATAAGCGTAAAAAAAAACTACATGTACATGTGACATTCACAACCTCGTAAAATATCCTTCCCGTACAATATAGATAATTAGCACAATGTGACTTTTATTACGAGAGATTTATAAATTGAAAAAATCCAGAATTCAGATTCCTTTTCATAATAAATTATAATTTCCTCCGCCTCCTCCTCGACTTTTTAATCCACACGCTCGCTCTCTTCAGGCATACGCACAACAGAAATGGCAATGGCAATGGCAACACCAACACCAACAGAAGCAAAGACGAGACAATACAAATTTAACATGTTTGACGTTGACGTGTTTTTATAGCTCCTGGTAGGTATCCGTATTTTACATGGTGTTCTGCACAGTTTCTCATTTGTCAATGTAAATCACGAGGAAATGATGTTGGATGGAACGTGACAGGACTATTCATGTCTAAAAATTAAGTATTATGATCACATTGTGGAAAAATTGTTTTATTCCTACCTGCATCAGAGAAAGAGAAAGAGTGTGAGAGAGAGAGAAAGAGAGAGAATGAGAGAGAGAGAGTGAGTGAGGGGAAGACAAGTGTAAATGCTCTTGATGAAAGTACAAAGTTTTGGTAAATTACATGCATGCACTCGGTATGTGATGTACATACATATTTATCGTTAGTTTTGGGCCCCTGTCTGCCTCTTTCTTCTGTTCATAACAGCTCGGCATGCTGATTTTGACTCTCACTTCGTCTCTGACTCTGATTCTGACTCTGTCTGTCTCTGACACTAGCTTTGTGGCTTTGGTTCAAATCCTCCTTGTATCTTTGCCTGTCCGTACCTTTAACATTAACTACGAAACACAAATTGTGTGTGGCAAATTGAGTTAACTGGTGTCGAGTGTGTACACACTTATAAAACTCACATCCTCGTATTCGTGTATGTAAGATAGGTACATCAATATCGTACATACGAGAAATGAGGAATCTATACGTAATAGAAAATTCTATACATTCTATATGTGTAGAATACTTGGGATATTTCCTAGATACCAACATGTACATATCGTACATTTTGTGTATTTATATTTATATTTGCGGCTTCACATGGAACACAGCACACACTTGAAGTGAAGAAGCTATTTTTGTTCTCTTCTTTTCTGTCTCGCTCCCTCGCTCTCTCTCTCTCATCCACCTTTCCTCATACATACTGCACTCCACTCCACTCCTCACATCTCATCTTCTCATTGAATGCCTTCTCAAGCAACTCATTCATCCATCAGTCGTCTTCCCAGGAGATTTCACCTCACTCTCTCCCAACTCACATTTAATTCGGGCAGTCAGAGATATGAACGTCAACAGCCAAAACACACAGACACACACAGACTTTCGCTCCATTCTATCGACATTCATCTACACATAAAAGAACTCTATATTTAACTGAAAAACTATAATATGATATACGGAATATTTGAACCACTACATGGCCATATCCTATATGTATAGAATTCTCTCTCTCTCTGTTCTTCTCTCTTATATATCTTAGCGCTGAGGCGGAGACTCATATCTTCACGGACAGATTCTAGCCAAATTTATTTTCGCCCTCTTCTAACACACACACACTAAACCTTTTGAATTCACCTTGAATTCAACAAGTAGAAAACGAAGGAGAAATAACTGTGATATAGGTAAAAAAAAAGAGTAGGAGAATTTATTCCCTGCACATAGTATCTATGGTACATGTAGTTTGTTAAGGGAGATTTGGACTGTAGGGAGAATGGGAATGTGAAATGGGAAATTTGATCGAGTCAATGAACATTAGACATGAATGTACAATCAAAGAGGAAACATATCTGGAAATAAATTTAAGCCCACTGCTTACAGGACATATTTCAGCATCACAGTCTTTATCTCTTCCATCTCATAATAATATATCATCATGTAGCAAAAAGACCATCATGTTCTACCTACCACGACGACGACGACGGCGAAGACGAAGACGAATAAGACGATAAAAAGTGTACACGAGGAAAAAAGAGTCGAGGCAAATGGAATGGCAAATGTGAAATCACTCTCATGCATTTTCACATCATTAAGAATTTGGATTCACTAGCTAGAGAATTTTCTTGAAGAGGATTTTCACAGATATATCGTAGTTTCTAGAAAGCAAGAAGGAACCGAATGTTTTATCTCTCATCTCCCTTTGGATGTGGATACATTTCCCTTGGTTTTTACGAGTGATTTAACTGCTCGTGTAAATGTGTAGAGGATATTTACGTCTTGTTTACTATAATACACAGAGAGCCGGATGAGGAGTAAACAATAAGATTGAATTTATTATTATCATCTTCATCGTATTCGTTGGTGTCTGGCTTGATTGATGGATGGAAAGAACAATCCAGCTAATTTCTAATGCCTTACATTTTATTACTATTTAAACTGAAACTCTGTGCTTTGTGAGAAATTTTTGAGATTCTCTAATGGAATAAAACATTGTTGGGTCTTGCCTTAAAGAGAAAGGGAATCAGTGTTCATGATTAAATGAGAAATGACAACTACTAAATGCACAATGAGAAAGATTCAGGAGTCAAAGAGCATGTCAACTTTGGTGAATTACGACGAAAAATGAATGGGCTTAGATAACGCGGAAAAAAACTGAGGGAAAAGCTCTGCAGAACAGTCAGAGTTGTGTCGGAGGGAATAAAAGAAAGAGAGAGAGTAGTGATGGAGAAATAAATGGTTATATACACAAAATGGTTAAGGAAAGGAAAGTTTATACATGAGTAAACGATGAGCAAGACACACAACTACATATACACATGGACTCATAAATATATCCAGCTGACATATTTGACATGGGTCGGGTACAAAGTAAGAAAATATGGCAAAATCTACCATATTATTTTGTATTTCTACCCTGTGTTTGGCGTCATGTCCTCAGTACGTCACTTACTTATAGTTTACCATGTAAACTTAAACCATAATATTTTCTACTCGGTTTCCAACTTGTACTACTAGCAAGTACAAAAGCGGTATTACATTGATATTCTCATCCTTCCTTTTTTACTCTCTCTCTCTCTCTCTTTCTGTCTTCATGTTGTTGTATGTACAAACGACGAGAGAGAAACTTCAAAGTTAAGAAGAAGGCACAAGACAGTCAAGTCAGTTGAAGAGATTCGAGAAGCCCACAAAGAAATATAATACTCCTTCTCTTCTCTCTCTCTCTCTCTCTCATTTCGCTCAGTCCACAGGCTTCACAGGACATGAAAAGACACGTGTTGACAATATTTTGTATGGAGAATTCGATTGCCAATTTCAATCGTTCCTTTCAATGTTTTTGTTGTTTTTAGAATTATTTATGAGGAAAGATTCCTCCGAGCGGAGGTACAAGGATAATACAGAAACCCATTACACACATCATTATACATATCGTACAAACATTTACAAAAAAATTGTACATACTCCTATGGGTTTTCCGTTTTCCCCCTCTCTTTTCCCTCTCTTTCTCGTCATCATCGTCATCTGTAGCCCTGTACATTCCATCTTTATCTTTATCGTCATTTGAATCCTCCATCAAAATAACATCAACACATATCTTTAAAGAAAATCTAGCGATATAACCTTGCTCAACTTGTACCCACCGCATTTTTTTACACTGCTCACGTAGGTATGTCAAAAAGTCACATTTCATGAATTCAAGAATTCAGAAAATATAGTAAAATCAGAGGGAAATGCCAACCAGAAGATCCACGCAATATAAAAAATCTTTGGCTCTTTCCTTTTCTCTCTTTCTCTTTCTTTTTCTTTGATTTTTTATGGTTTCTGACAAAATTCTCAATTATGGGATCTCGGTGAATTTCATTTCACAACTCGTACATATTATACATATCGTCCATCTCTCCTACTCTGTTTTCATAGACTATATATGAAAATATAAAAGTCAAAAAACAAGATTTACAGAGAGGCAGAAGGTAGCTAAGCTAGGGAATGAGAAGCAGAGCCAACCTTAAAATATGTATGACTGCATAACAAAATATTTTGAAAAAACACACTCACTCTCACTCAATGAAACACAAACATGATTATTATTTTAGACGTGTCCTCTATCTTCTTTTCTCAGGGTTGAAAAAACCTGAATACATTACAACTCCATGTGTACATTATTAATGATTCCGTTTACACATGGAGTTTCTCTTTTGAGTGGTCAGTTGGTCAACACTAAATGTGATCGGATCGAACTGATTCGGACTCGTAAAAGGACGATTTCAACATAATTTACAAGTGATAACTTTCTAGTCGAAATTTCCGTTGGACCGAATGATTACTGACAAAAATAAACAATTTGGATTTGATGACAAATTAATGATTTGAAATGGAATTCATTTGAAAAATAAACAAGGAAAAACAATAAGACAGCGAGTTGAGATGGAAGAGCTCAAAACTGTACGATAAAAGTCAATGAGGAAAGTATTTATGAAAGATAATTATGAAATGAGAATTGGGGATGTACAGATATATATCGTAAATGTAATATTATGAATGAACTCACATAAGAAATCATGGGGATATTGAGGCTGGAAGCCAGTCGAGCTTCATGGAGACAACTCTCCTGGGGTCCAATGATAACTGAAACATTTTTCATCCACAATTCTGCCACTTGTTTCACACTTGTATCCTCATTTCCAAAAGTTTCCGCAATTTCCAGAACAAAACCAATTTCAAATTTCCGATTTCCAAACAACTCACTACTACTCCCAGTCCCAGTATTAGTTGTTGAAACAACGGAATCAGTTGACGTAGAAGTAGACGTCATCGACGTCGTAGAGACACTTCTCTTGATTTTACTACCATTCGTGTAGACATTCATACTCTCAAAAAAGTTACTCGTCTTCAAATCACTGAGAGCAAGTGTGAGAGCTCCACTGATTGTCAACCCTGGCCGTGAATATTCTTGATCTCCGGGTTTCCGGGAAGAACCCGTCATGTAACCTGTGTCATGTGACCAAAATATAGAGACAAACGAAAGAATCGGCTGTACATGGAATCTTTACATTTTACATTTTACATCATCTTCCTCATCATGAGTGTATTTTTATATTTAAAATAAAAATGAAAAATGAAAGGGAATATTTAGAGATAGAGAATTATTACTCACCAACGGTTAAATTCACCTTGATGGGCTCAGTACTACTACTACTACTACTGCTACCATCCTTTCGATGGCCATGATGGTGAACCTCATTTGTTTCCATCAATGGACAAAATATTACACAGAATACTGAAAAATTCACTATAATCTCTTGTACTTTCATCTTATTGTCCACCATGTGAATGTCTTTGCATGACTTTTCATCCCTTTTCTCCTTTCCACCAATTTCATTACTTTTGCACTTCTTTTTTTTTGTTATATGTAATCAAATCATGGCAGATCATATCATGTTTTTTTTTGGTATTTTGTTTCAACCTCTTATTTTTTTTCAAAAAATCAAACAAATCCCCAGTCACTACATATATGTATATGTACGTCGTTTACATTTTCCTTCCAAGTTTTTGGTTCTTTGTCTTTCTTTTTGTATAGTTTTGTGTACATTTTGTACATACACTACTTTTTAATACAATAACATGACACACAGACTTATGAATAGAATCTTGAGAATAAATCCGAGAAATTGGTTTCACAAAAAGGGTGGATTATGCTGTATTATTTTCGAGAGAATCCCCACAAGAACACGCGACATTGTGAGTTTCCCTGCCTGTCATAAAATTGAATTGGCTTGTAAATAATATTTTTTTCCACAATCCTGTCAACTTTGACGTCAGACGGTTTGTAATGTCACTTGACATTTTTCTCTTTCCCCCTTCCCACGTTTTTTTTTTCTTTTTTGTGTATAGGAAATGATTTCCTGGAAATCCGTATAGAATGATCACAAAGAAGAGACCACAGATTCTCTTTCTCTTTATCTCGTGTGCATCATATCAGATTTTTGAATGGCTCAATGTATAAGCTTGTGAGGCTTTGTTATTTTGAAATTCCAGAACAAATTTTGCCCGTATAGACAATCGATAACTGTCACTCTATTTCCAAAGACAGTCTGTGACTTGAAGTTTCACAGATTGACCTTTTCTTACTTTGATTACTTAGATCTGTACATACTTATATTCACTTTCGCATTATACATATTTATTTGGGTCTTTTGAAAGTAAATAGGCAGATTTTGAGTTTGAGTTTCAACTTTATTCAAATAAAATCACCAAAAACAACTCCGTACACTTTGACAACGACAATTTGCGCAGTCTGTCAAAAGGAATTTCTTTGAAGAAAGTGAAAAGGGAAGCAGCGAGAAGTTAGTAACTTGTTGAATGAAACTCTGTTAGAAAAGTAATTATGGGAATATTCGTCAGAGTTGAGAGTATAGTATACACAAAGAAATATGAGTGGATTTTGAGAGGGGGTTCACGACAATAAATTTTTGCAATATATACACTGAAATAAATTCTGCTCCTTGTTCCTCGCAGAAGAGTGCGAGAGCAACTGAATTGTCTCTAGTTACTACCCGGGTATATAAAGCCCATAGACCTAATCTATCTGTCTATACCTTTCCCGGAGACACACACATATAGGAAGTACAATGTTTATCGACATGGTTCAGAGCATAGGAACGACAAGCTTGAGAATAGTAGAGACTCTCTCTCTCTCTCTCTCCCTTTCTGTCCTCTCGTGTTCGTGTGTCTTTCTTTCTTTCTCGTGTACATTACCATGAGATGAGATGAGATGAGATGGAAGTTATAAGCAGAAGGATTTTTTTTCTACATATTTCTTTACCACTGCTACTGCTAACTGCTACACTTCTCCCCTCATTTCTACAAGGACATGCGAATTACGAGGAGGTTATGAGGAAAAGAGAAAGCACAATGAGAGACCACACTACAGATGCAGATGCATGTGCAAATACCATGTGTGTGCATGTACATGTACATAGTCTGGACATTGAAACGATGCAAATTTTCGTCCTGTTTTTATTGGGTTTGTTTTGTTGTTGAGCTCGTCCAACCATATCACACAATTCGAACACATAAAATTCATTGCTTTTTTATGCATACATATGACGTATGCATATTGCATGTACAAAAGTAGAATATTTTCACGCTCTCATGTCATGACAAACTGTAGGTTGGTGCAGTTCATGGTTTATCTCGCTAATGTAAATGTAAATTAAAATGTAAATGAATGAGACAGGGACTTCATGTGGTGTGCAACTTCAGTTCTGGATTCAGTTCTTGGATCGTTGTGTGAATTATAATATGAATATGTGGTTGTTAGTTGGCGCATGGTTATTGAATCCTCTCTGCATTTTATTTCTTTACTGTTGAATGCAATGTAATGTACTGAATCATCAGGGTATTTATTCATCAGCATATGATGTGAATTTTGATTGAGACAACTTTTGACGGGTAAATACAATTTATAGGTACATATACAATTATTTCTTTATAGCCGGCTTTTTCATCCGGAGGATCGTGAGTTCCAGTTTCTCCTCAGATTGTGTATGTATTCGTTTTTGGTTCTTCCTCACACAGTCAAGAGATTACTATATGTAGGATTTCTTGTTGCGATATTATTATTGCGGAAAATGTGTGTGTGTGGTCTTACAAAATCAAAAATATATTTCTGTTTCAGTTCTTTTGTTCCTGGAACATCTTGAATTTCTGTATTATAAATCAAACTAACATTTATATTACCTACAAGAGCCAAAGTCGAGGAGATGAAAAATGAAATGAAAAACTCTTCTTGAATTTATAGAGCTCCTCTTATTACTCTCTTCTTTCTTGATTATAATATGCGTATACATCATACATATTAATATAATCCCGTCCATTATTCTACTGACCCCTTTTCCATCTTGTTTTATGGATATGGGGACGGGACTTATAGTTTTTCATTTTCAGTTTTTTCCAAATTCCACACATGTGGTGTTTTTTCCTTGAAATGTGTACTCGTACAAAAAAAAATATCTTATGATGTATGGAAAGGAAATTGAAAACTTGGAAATTGAGCCTTCTCTTTTCATTTTAGACAGGGGCCGTACAATATCTGTATATGCGCACTTTTTTTCCTCTTCATATCACATAGTTTATGGCTTCAACTCTTCTGATTTTTGGTTTGGTTAGTACAGGATTTGCAGTCATGACATGAGCTTGTTTCTATTTCTGTATAGACATTGTTAATATGAATTGTATAGGTATCGTATAGGTGGATCTTACTCCATACAGTGAATCAGTATTCTTACTCCATTCCATATGGAATGGAAAGTAAAACGAACGTCAAAGATTCTTGGGATGGGAAAATATTTTATAGACAACTTACTGTTGGTAAGTCCATGTAAGTATGCATATGAGCTTTTGATGACTAATTATGAAATCACAATGGGATCGTTTACATAAAAGACCCTCTTGCATTCACATTTATTTTCCTTGTTACACTTGTATCTTGTCAAATAAGGAAACAACGCACAGGGTATGTTTATACCTTCATGTGGGGAGTGTAAAGTTGTATTGTTGTACACGCTTGATTCTCTAAGTCTTTGAGGACGTAGAAAAAGTGCACAGTTTCTTTCAAAGAAAGAAGTTTGAAATAGTGAAAGTGGAATTAGAACTTGTAGTAGATCATCTACTGTAGATGCATATATTTATGTTAATTAAAATACATGGCTATATATAACGTTTTGAGCTTGGACTATCTGTAGGATTCCTTTGTGGTAATCTGTCACTTAGTGTACTCCAAAGTAAATCGCGTCTCTATCAGACCAATACACGGCTCTACCTTTACATGCTTCTGACTCATCCTATAGTCAAAGGTATAGAGAAAGAGCAAAGAAACGTTTTTGTAAGGAGAAGTTCTGCAATAGGCCCGAATTAGTGGCCTGAGCGGCTCCTGAGTTGCAGTTACATACTGTGGCTTTGGACTCCATAAAATACAATACAAATTGTTTAAAATACGTCATGTCAATCGATTCGAATTTGAAATTCAAGCAGTGGACAATTTCCCTTTCATGCATTTAAATGTACATTAAAGTTTTCGTTGTTTCTTAAAAAAAAAAATTCTTGTGCAATTTTTGATAAGAGAATACATAAACTGAGCATTTAATACTGCCAAACCCGAACTTTTGTCAATTTCCCAAGGTTTGTAAAATTCCGTTAGTTCATGACATGAACGTAATCTATGTACTTTTCTATATAAAATGGTCAGGAAAAAGGATAAAAGTGTGTTCCACAGGGAGAATTTTAAATAATGTGTCCTTATATGCTAAAAGTACAAGGGAAATTCCAAATGTCATACAAAAGAAGCAATAAAATACTACTTAATTTTATCTTCAGATTTCAAAATTTTCCTTTAATCCCAAGAAAATCATAAAAATACACAGAACGAATACCAACATCATTTTCAAGTTGGTATTTATTTATTTACGAGATCATTATATAGATATACAGTGTCCATGTTATACATTTGGTAGCATGTAAATATGTTATATAACATTATTATTTGAAATTGAGATTATTATATATATATATATGATTGCGCTGGGTATCCGTACAGAAGATGTGGTCGTTAGATACATTGTATTCTACAAAGTGAATTATATACCTTTACTTACTATACTGTTCCACGACAAATACATTCAAAATGTACAGGGAAAAGGCGAATAAAAAAAGAATCAAAAAGGGTATTAACTTGAGACGATATATGGCATGGCATATATTATGAGAGAACTGGATACTGAAAGGAAAAGGAAATAAACCAACTGAAAGTACGAGAGTACTTATCTACATTGCTGTAACATCATATCATTGCAAATCATACTTATGTACATGGAACAATTCACAATACTTTCAAATATCAAATACTTTCAAATATCAAATGTGTGCTCGTAAGCGTAATTATAGTTGATATTTTTGTGAAGGAGGAGGAAACAAAACTATGAAATTTACATAATTGCCCGAACAAAATACCGTGCAGAATAAATGTACTCCAAGAATCTGGTCATTTCGTATTCAATAAGAGTAAAAAGAAGCCTCTCTTTCTGTCTGTTCTCTAATCTCTATAGAATGAAGTGTACTTACTTTACATTACATATCAAACTTGGTTACTCTGTACGCATGCTAGCATGTCTTCTCTTTCATTCTTAATAATCTTCAATCTACGTTTTGTTGGATTTCCTTTGAGATTTAAGATATTTCCAACGTATTATATAGCTCGGACTTTTGGTTACATATTAAACATAAAGTAGAGTATAGAAAAAGTACTATAGGAGAATGTGTGTAGTGTGTATACTTTCTCTGAATGGTAGAAAAGTCATATATAGTTATGGTTTTTCTTGTGCGACAAATGTGATTGAGACATGTATAAAAAGATTTTACATCAAGTAAAGTCAAAATTTCTCCCTACTTTCTCTCTATTGACTATATACAGTGAGATAAGTACATGTAAGTATATTTGTCTGTAGTATGTAATAGATAATAATTTTTCAACTATGTCAGTTCCAAATTTCTTTTTACAATGACCACATGAGATTTGATTTTTTAACTCGTAACCAAAAGTACATGATATAACTACATTATTATTAATAATACGGCATCTTGAATGGAGTTTTTCTACACTTACACTATAGAATTTACACTTACACTTAACTAGAATAGCGTACAAGCTATACATATGAATATGATGATGATAGAGTATATATACATATTACACAACACAAAATAGCGAATTCGAGTTTCGCAGTTGAGAGAAAATGTCTTTTCACTGATGGGTTATGAGATGCTATTATTTGGTGAGATGGAAGGTTCTTTCTGTAGCAACTAAGTCCATTCTCAGATGATATATTATTATGATAACTATACTATTATGTTTCCATTGCATGCAACTCAGTTTTCTTTCCCTATAGATCAAGTGATTGGAGCAACATAAGAATACACTCACTTCGTAAATTTTGGTCTGTAAAATGCTAATCATTCATGCTAGAGGAAATATGGATTTAAGAGCACAAAAAATAAATAAAAGGGACATAGTAAAATGGAATGTATTTCATGGAAAATATTTGGAAATTCAGTAAGAATTTTTAGATGATTTCATTGGCTAATTGAAAAAAAGAAACGTTTCTTACTTGGTTTGTCTGAATTCATGTGAATGACGGTATAGTTACAATTTGATTTCAAAGTATAGTCAGGAGTAATAAATGATAGGCTATAAAATATGCGATGCTGCCGTATAGAAGAGTGGTCTAGTGAATACATACAACTATTTGCGATGGCAAAATTTGCATGCATATCAACATGAAATAATACAGACCCTGCGTGTAAGATAAGTCGAAATCAAACAATAAACTGACTACTGTCTTCACCGTAGAATTTTGAAATCGGTACTTGTTTCCTATCAAAACCCTTTGGTGGAGATTCTACTTTCTCTGCTTCAGAATCACCATCACCTTCGTGAGGAAAAGAAGCCCCAACGGGATTTCCAATATTATTGAAATTGTTCCCTGACCCTTCCTCACAATTCAAAATCGTGTTATTATCGGTAGATTGACTATTATAATCAATAAGATTATGATTGGTTAACGATAACTTTTCATTGGCAACAACGTCATTTTGAGTTGTAGATGTTGATGAGGTATTTGGAATTGAAGCATCTTTTTCATCATCATCATCACAGCTAAAATCAAACAGAATTGAATCGTGCTCGGTTGTTTTTGTAGAACTTTTCACTGTATTCCCTAGTGCTGGTGACATTTCACCATTCGGATGAGGAGTAATATTTTGTTCATGATTATATTCTACATCCGGTGGATTTAGTCCAAGTACTCTGTACAATTTAATTATGGGTAGATACACTTGCAATGTTTTCGGATCTCTTCCCTTAATTATAAAAATAAAATAAAATCGTAACATCAATTAGTAAAGAATTCAAAAAGAATAACCATTTTTTCCAACGATTATTTAAAATTCAAATTATTCTGTTTTATTTAAATACCTTTATTATGGTGATTCTGAACGGTTCAGCCCGGATTTTCTTGAACAGAGTATCAATTTTGTTCCCAAACATATTCCTCACACTAATGCCATTGATTTCATCCAGAATATCTCCAACTTCAATTTTATCCCCCTATGAGAACACAAAAATTCAAAAGAGAACTGTACTGTCAACTGCTACACTATTTGCTACACTATAATACGGAGCAAAAAAGCTTATGGAGATTACAGAAATCCAACCGCATACAAAGCATCTATTGTGAAAAGCTACATTAAGTAAACATGAAAAAAATTTACCAATTCTGCTGCGGGACTATTTTCAAGAATTGAGACAACGACAGGAAAGCCAAGAGGAAATCCAAGAGTTAGTCCAAGCCGAGAAATCATTGGGACCATTTCAACTTTGATGATAGCAGGCACTTGCCAAGATTCATCCAGAAATGCAGAATTATTTAAATCCAGAGCAAAGTCATTGTTAGCTAATGGAAGGAGCAAGGAGAGAAAGATTTCTGATAGAATTTCATGTCCCAATATTGAAGCATTCGGTCTGTGGCTTACGCGGAGAGTCAAATCATGGAAATCCTTGTTTTCCACATGTAACTGGACTGGCACATGTAAACATTTCCGTCGAAGACAAGTTCGAATAAGTAGACGAGTTTTCCCAATGTGGGATTTGACTTTTTTGTCATTCAGTACAGATTCAAATGATGACTTGAATACTAAAGGAATTACCCTGGAATTAAAAAAACACGTGAAAAGAATTTTACTCAATACTTGTTGTAGAAAAGCATATATTAAATAATGGAGATTATTTAAATAATTAATGCAAGATAATTTCATACTCACTTTTGATACTTCCTAACAATTTGATAAAACCACTGAAAGCAATCCGTTTTCCAGGGAGTGAAGCCGTCATATCGGACGAGACCTATTTTGTTTTAATTGTTTATAATTATTTGCTTGACATATCTGTTAAAAAAATACTCCATGATATCCTTAAATAAAGACAAACACACCGAACCTTTGAGGAAAATTGACTCTAAGCAATGACAGAGTAAAAATACAGTTTCATTATCATCCCCAAATGTTCTTCTTTGTGTATCGCCATTTCCTTCTGGTCCAGTGAGTAATGTAATTATGTGACCTTAGATTTGGAACCCAAAAAGTTGAATCAATGACAAAAACCTTTAACACTGACACATTTAATTTATCTTTCAAAACACATTCATTATTAATGAACTTTAAAATAAATTAAAATTTATTCACACAAGTCAAAAACATGGCCCAAAATTACAATCTAAATACCTACTACATTCTTTACATTGAAGCTACAATAAGCTCAATGTAGGTACAAACATTATGTTTTGCTCACGTTGTGATAATAGAAAAACACTTTATTTATTTAACATTATAATGATTATCTTCTGAGTAAAGCAATACATTTGTAACAAATTTATTTAAACAGTATAATTAGTAATTACCCTTTAACTCCTTTAGTAGGGGGTCATTTAGCGTCATGACATAAAAGTCTCCGTATATATATATATATATATATACCTCTTGATGATACCTCAGCTCAAGTCATATTGTTTTAAAATTCTCTATTACCAAGTACTTCATTTAATTTATAAAGTATAATAATTATAATCATATGTATTCGACTTAAAAAATGTGTCGTATTTTATATTTGGTTAACCACTTCCACTTCCTTCTTTTGAACTTATACAGGTTTACGATTTCAATAAATTATGACCACAAAAAACTAAAAACTAACAACATATTTATAACACTATTAAGTATCTCTTATTTTTTTATGATTAATATTAAAAAACTTGAGTTCCGCTCCGAAACCCGGGAAAAGTGTAAGCCTGGAATTAGGCCTGCACTGAACAGCAACGAAGCGAACGAAAGTCCAGCTCACTATTATACTATATATTGTAATCGTATGTATACTTAAACAATCAGTCTTTCAAGCTATTGTAATTACATAGGATTGCTACTGTAGTAGTATAAAAATCGTTACTAATTTTAGACTAACAAAACATTAACAATAAATTATTTATATAATTATCATAATTTAATAGTTTCGTCATTTGTGTAATAAAGTAATAAATAGCATAAAAAAGTTTTTAAAAAAAAAACAGGAACTTCATTGGTCCGTCTGAAATTAAAATAGAACAATTCGCCGCACGTAAGTACAATGTACTTAGTACATTATAGTAATTAACTATGGTCCTGCATAACTTTGAAACTACAGGCAATATTATATAAATGTTTGTATTTACGATATATATATTTTTTTCGTACCATTATTATCGATCTCCTCTTATTCGTTGGGCTAAAGCCATATCTCTGGCCATGAGAGTCACACGTTTTGCATGTATTGCAAGGAGATATGAATCCTCAAATAGACCAACTAAATACGCTTCGGCAGCTTCCTGCAGAGCTGACAATGCCAATCCTTGATATCGCAAACCTGTTTGTCCAGTCACTCGATATGTCACTTCGCGAACAAGACGTTGGAAAGGTAATCTTGGAATTAAAGAGTCGGTCGTCCCTTGATATTTCCGAATCTCTTTTAAGGCTGTCGTATCTGGACGATAATGACGTACAGCATTCTTCTTCTTCTCCTTCTGATTTTTCGTTGAACTGGACTGGGATTTTTGGGGAGGGGAACCTGGTGACCCACGTGGAGAAGTGTGAATCCGTGCAGTTGAAATGACCCCAGTCCGCCTGACCTGTTTCACATAACAATGCAAAGTACATAATTAAATGGGAGTTCTGAATACAAACTATTAATATTATTTATACTAGGTAATTGTAATATAAGTGTAAGCGTGTATGGGAAATATATATATAGCTTGACGAAGTAAATACTTACCATAATGAAATAGGAGATACAAACACATGCGAATTACAAAGGATAGAAAAATCACAACAACACTAGATTATTAGTTTAATTATGGATTAGTTGGATTCCACATGTGAGAGTGATAACTCTTTTTAGAAAGAGTTTTTGTGTGCCACCAACGGTCACCCGCTATTATTTCGCGTTCGCTTTTAAAATTAATCAAGGATGTATGCATTGTTGCCCAGTATTCAGCTTCACGGCAAAATATCCACGGTATAACAATATGGAAATATATAAGTAAGTAGATGATCATATTCAATTTTCAATTTCATAATTTAGTATTTATAGTTTATTCTTATTTTTGTCTAATTTCGTTGTTGGAATATTTTAAGTTTGAAAACGAAGACAGGAGAACACGAAATAGGGTTACAAAAACTATAAACAATGTTATTGTACATTCTTGGACTTGGACATTAATTGGGAAGGGGAAACATAATCATTCACAATACTATATCTGTATTATTAAACTTTGGATAATTCTTGTGCCCTCATTGTAGCGGCTTCCACCGCTGCAATAAAAGCGTTTCGAACTCCATGTTCTTCGAGTTTTGCGATACCACATATGGTTGTCCCTCCTGAGAAAGCAAAGAAAGAAATGAATTGAAAAAGATTAAAATCACTTTTGATAGAACGTTATAATATTACCCATTAAAAATTGAATAAAAAAATACCTGGAGAGCAGACAGTATCTTTGAGCTCGCCTGGATGCATGTTTTCGCTAAGAAGCAACTCTCCGGCTCCTTTCATTGTCTGTGCTGCTATACGAAGACTCACTGCTCTTGGAATTCCCATCTTGACAGCCCCATCGCTCAACGCTTCAATCACAGGGAACATCTATATATACCAAAAAATAATGATGATGCCGATGGTTTTTCTAAGACGTGTTCTACTACTTACTAATGACGAATAAAAAAAGTAAATATGGTAATATACTATTAAGTATTAGCGTGATTTTCTTACGAATCCAATACCACATCCAAATAGAGATGAATATGCATTTATGAGATGCTCATCCACTTCAAAATACAATCCCAAAGGATCGTAAAATCTTTGTAAAAATTGACGATCCACATCTAAGCCAGTTGCACCAAGATTGAAAACTACAAAAAGGAATAAAGAGTAAACAATAATCATACTTTTGAGAATACTTCCTTCTATAATAATTGATTGTAAATAGTAAGTTGCAATGTGTACCTGCACAACCGCTCCCAACCTTCGAACCAATATTGGGCATAGTTCTAACGCATCTTAACTCGTATGGACAATTGACAGGAAGTTCTAGAGCATCTTGGATTTTCTTTGTAAAAGTTTCAAGTGTTATCCCTGCCATCACAGAAATGTGCAAGGAAGTTGCCTTGGTATAGCGATCCTTTGAAAGATTCCATCCTTTGGCTACAGCACCAGGAAAAATTTGAGGCTTGACACCCCAAAGAATTATGTCTGATTCTGATGTGACTTTATCTAATTATAGGTACAATCAAATAAATATTTTATTAGATAGATGCAAAAATTGAAAGTCAATTATGCACTACACGTGAATCCCAGTACCGTTTTGGCAATACGTATATATATATAAAGTGAGTAGGTGTATTACTATTGTCTGTTGTAGTTGAGCAACCGTATTCTCTCCAAGGAAATAATGTCGCTTCACTTTTGGCACTCACGGATACTTGTTCCGGTTTTAATAAACCTACGTATATATATCACACAAAATAGTTAAAAGTTTGTATTAATACAAAATGCATTTATTTACTCTATATTTACTTACGTTAGTTAAAAGATACGTATAAAGATCATCAAACCTTTATCAAAAAGAGGAAATAAAAGAGCTTTTGCCATATTTCCTCCACCAACTACTCCGAATCTTTCCCCTTCGGATAGGATATCCTTTTGTGAATCTCCCTTGTTCATTTTGACAGTCTTTGCGGACTTTTTGGGTATAATTATCGTTCTTTATTTTTTCCTCGTCTTCCTCTGCCAAAATTCTGTTACTAACTGTGAAAGTCCAGATTCAAGATTGGTTCACAATTTAGCTGCTACTCCGCCTTGACCTCTGCTCAGACTCTGCTATATGTTATAAAGATTACATGAACATTACATATCTAATACTGATGGATACGCATTGATGTAGCGGCAATTGGATATACATATATTATAATATAATATATATATGTGAAGATTAATCAAGATTGAAGATATACGTGTTAGAATGTTGCTATCGACAAAACTTGTGAATGGTTGCTATTATTACCTTTCTATTGACTATCAATAAATCTTCCTAGGTGTGCCAATGACCAAGGAATAATGAATGTAATATTTTATTAAACAAATGTTCAACACTGAAGTATCTATCGTACTTATAGCTGCTTTATTTCACATGCAATGTTCAAGTTCAATCAGTTCAATGTAAATACGTGTTCAATAAAATGTGACTGCTCTCTCGTGATCATGAGCATGGGAGTCTCATGAATTTCAAACGAATAATTCTCCCTCCACGACAAACTCATGGCTGAAAAAGAAAAATTAAAACTGAATTTTACAAATATTGAAATTTCCCTTGTTTAATTTGCAATTTACTTAATTAGGAAGGTATCGACGCTGTCTATCCTTTTCTAGAGATTGTACTGCAACTATTGTAATTACTCATTACTGTTATTCTTGTGTATTTTTCTTATTTTAACTATAATTACAATAATTATAGCTTGAGCCGACCCAAGGAGTTTTTTTATATTTCTGGTCGGTCAAAGTGGAACAACATTAGACTCGAATAATCAATCAAAGGTAATGTGAAAATCTTGTACCACTATTCAATAGTACATTTGTATTAATTATTCAAGAAGACTTCCCCATAAATTGCATTTAGACTAGTTTATAAATGGCTATATAGAAGTTTTGCAAAATTATATTATAATAATATTATATTATTATATTATTCTCTTATTGTATAGGCTTTTGGCAAGAAAATGTCGTTGATGTGGAGTAAATTGATTAGTCGACTCCCTGGAGTTTGCTCATCGGTGAATAGTGGGACAAGAGGAATTCATAGACTCTCCCTTGGACGAAATAAGAATGTAATGACGACAAGCATGAGACAATGCAATTATGGAACAACAGCTTTCATCAACTACAACTCAGTTGGGATTGGACGTGTATTACTAACAAACAGCACCTTGTCAAACAATAAATCCACTCGAAGATGGTATTCGTCTGCAGAGCCCTTGACCTTACATCATATCCGAGAACGAACCCTCCTAGTCCTTAAACTCTACGACAAGGTTGACCCGAACAAGTTATCTTTGGATTCACATTTTTATAATGATTTGGGCTTGGACTCGTTGGATCATGTTGAAGTCATTATGGCTATAGAAGATGAGTTTGGATTTGAAATCCCGGATGCGGATGCAGAGAAACTTTTGAAAGTCTCAGATATTGTTCAATATGTTGGAGATAAGAAGGATTGCTACGAATAAGCTCATGTATATGAAATTCTTCATTCTATAGTGTAATAAGATGTTATAGCGTAATTTACAAACAAATTAATAAATATATACCGAATATTATACACCTATGACCTATACTCACATGGTTTTTTTTATAGCCTAATATATATATATGTGTTATTTTGAAACCATGAATAGTTTACTACCAAATATATGAAATAGAAGGTTTTTTTCCTTTGCCAAAACTATAGTGTTGTCACACAAAAATTCAATCATACTTACAAATGTGCTATAGTATAGGTAAATTCTATAAGAATTAGGTCGAGTGTTGAGAGATGTGTCATAGCAAGTTATTTAGTATAGCTGATTACTCAAATAGCCAATAAATTCTTTATATATAACTTTGAACAATGTTGTAGAACAGCATTCATTTGAGCATTTTTATTGCCTAAAAAAATTATAAGTCTCCCTGAAATGATTGTAGAAATAAATAGGTACATGTGGAAGTAGGCACTTATGCGTTATTGTATATTATGTAAACTTCCAATGTTAGTTTTGCTTTGTTCGTGTACGATAAAATATAGTTGAGAAATATAGCCTGTTATAGTGGAATTTCATTTTGTCTTATGAAATTTAGATCGTGGAAATGTAAATTGGATTGACTTACATCATTTGTAATAAATTTTTGTTTACATTTAAGGTTGCAAAAAAGTACGCAGCCAAAATGAAAGCCGTTATACGATGCATCGTCATTCCCCTGCGGTATATGGAATACAAAGGGCCATATCTCCGTAAAAACAGGGGACAAACATTGAAAACATAGGGAAACTGGACCACTGTTTAATATAGATTTTAAACCATTTGGTAGGGCAGCAAGATGGCTCATCCAAATTAGTCCACGTGGATTTCTATTTTGGTAAATATTCTTCAAGCACAATTCCAGTAATGATGGACAAATAGTAGTAGTTGAAATGCAAATATGACGAATCATCCCATCGAAATAAATGGTCGTCTCTTTTCCAGTTTTTGTATTGTGGAAGGATACGTGAGGCAAGTCATATGTATTATCGTTCCTATCTTGCACAGTTCCACACCTTCAATTGTGAAAAATAAACACATACTTAAATTGTCTTAATAATAAGTACTGTTTAATATAATCATTCATAATTAAATTGTACAAATAATTCAAGACGCGAGTTTTTTTGTAGATATATTTATATTACCCAAAAATATTGAGATTCGGTCCGAAAAGCTGGAGCAACCAATACGGAATATAATTGAGTTTTACATTGGCATCAATTCGAAATGCAAAGTCGGGTTCGTCATCATCATGAATATTCCTAATGTTATGTCTGGATCTTCTGCTACTTGATTTACTCCCATGCACAAGGGAATAAAAGGGTAAAGACGGTAAATATTTTAAATTGCATTTACAAGCGGATACTGTATTTAGACTTTGTAAACGGCATAAACTTTTTGGTAAATATTGGATTTGAAAATTGCGATCCAATGCTATTTCTTCTAATGACTCCAAACCCATAATCATTTCCTCATTTAGTATTCTCAATTGGTTATCCGACAGTTCCAAAAACTTGAGTTTTTTTAGTTTCCGAATTTCTGTATGCGTATATAGAAAGAAATGAGAATATGGAATTTATACTTTCCGTAATTTTATGTATGCGGACACATATATGAGTAAAGTTTTAAAACTATACTATAGGATAAAAGTACATACAAATAGATGATAGATGTAAATTAAATTACCTGCTGGTAAAAACTTTAGTTGATTTTGAGTTAAAATTAAATTTTGAAGATTACTTAAAGATCCTATGGATGCTGGAAGGGTTTCTACATAATTCTGAGATATGTCCAAAACAAGTAAATTCTTTAATTCTTCGATTTCCGGAGGAAGTGAAGTTAGTCGATTTGCCCCCAAATATAGGTTCGTCAGATTGCAAAGCTTCCCTACATCTTTTGGCTTCATGTATTAAGTATATATAATTAAAGAATACAGATAGGCATACATAATTAATATAAGACATGGGTATATATATAAGTAATATGCTATTTTCCCATCATTCTCTTATACCTTTTGGTACTCTAATATTGTATAATTATCGTAGTTTCTTTAAATAATGTTTCACTTACCAGCTCTATAATGCTATTTCTTTTGAGATAAATCTCTTTTACATGCTCTCCATTGTCCAGTAATTCTTGAGGAAAAACTGTCAAATTTCTATAATTCCAATGAAGAATCATCCTAATTTTGATATCTTCCACAAGTTCTTCATCCCAACCCTGTTTTCCTCCAGAACATAGCGCCGTCCTCATCAAATCAGCATCAGCTGACATGAGTACAAAAATAGTTTTCACTGTGAATGACCACTTTGCCCCGTGCCCTTCTCTATACTTGCAATCACAGATCAGATTTTACATTCGTAAACAATCCAATTAATTTCTAATGATGTTTATGAATCAAATATAAAGATTATGTACCAAACTGACACAACTTATTGGAATTGTATGTTTACTATTTGTAAATGTTAAAAAACAATCAATTTTTTATAATTCTTTTTTAGCGAATTCAGTATGATGCTTAAAATTCCCATGTAGAATGAAAAGACAAAAAGTATCTTAATCTTCGCTCTGTTGTCCTACCCGAATTACCCGATGAGCATTCTATAATTTTGAGCTCCTACACCACTATGCAATTTAGTCCTACAGTATAAGTATTTTTATAAAAAAAATGTATGTCAATGCTTCGCTGTTAATGAAATACTCGGCTCCAAGCCAGATTGTCCTTTTCTCTATAGGCGCCTCAAGCGAAAGTGCATTTACGCTGCTGTCACTGAGACCTCCAAATCAGACTTTGATTTTTTAAGCGGGTATTTAAGTGCATTAACTTTTCCAAAGATGCTGACAAAATTAGTATTACCACATAAATAGCAAAGAAACAATACAAATGTATATAAGTAAGTTCAAACTCATCACTCATATACGTCAATGATATAAAGTATAGAGATTTCCCTCATTATTCTTCTAATTTCTAAAAACGGTTTTCTTCTAACCGAAAATGATTGTAATCCATCAGCAAGTTTCATGGCAAGGCAGCCGTTCCAAAAAATGATTATATATAGTATACTTAACTCGATAGTAGGAATAATATATATAAGGGACTTTCCTATACTTTGTATGGATGTATGTAGCTACTAGCACTTGTGAAAGAATTTCGTTTCAGCTATGTACACCTTGCCTCTCTCTGTTTATAAACAAACACATGGCTTTGCCCTTTGTAGACGTTTCAATTCCAGTAAATTATATCTGTTTCAAAATGTAATTCAAGTTCAACTTGCACTTTATTTTAGTAATAAAACATATGGGGATGCGGATCATAGACATTTTAATAAGCATACACACATTTTATCAACAAAAGTTATAAATGCATTTCAACCACCAAAAAGGCAAAAAGTATCAATGTATACGAGCACTAAATTATCATGCTTAAGTATAATGTATATTATGAAGTTCAGTGTATCATGAATAATAAACCAACCAAAAAAGTAAAAAGTAAAAAAAAAATGATTATTTACAAATGTACACGAGTCGTGTAAGATGACTATTTCTCCAGCCAAGACAAAAGGTATTCAAATGAATTTTTCGAGTCTTGAAAAATTCGGTGTTCCAAATTATCCATATGAGTTTCTTTCATTAGAGATCCACAATTAGTTAATTCATCATCAGCGGACGTGAGTGCTGTAAAGTAGGAATAAGAGTCTGCTATACTAAGCAGTCGCTTTTGAAGTACCTGCGTAAACAAGAGATATGAAAAAAAAATGTTCAGTATTATTTAAACTTTCAAATCCTTACTTGTACCTATATACCTACATACTACATATACCTATACAATACTACATGGAAGAATAATGTAAGTATGTTATATATTTTAAAACATGCTCTGCTTACTTCGGGTAAAACTACTCCAACTTCTTCAGCCTCAGTATGATTCAAGGCAGACAAATAAAGTCCTGATTGGTAGAAATTTGGTCCCATTTTATTCAGATCCGCAACGGCAGGGTCCGCTTTCAAGGCATCTCTATAGGCTTCTTTGTACATTTTGGGGATTTTAGCTGTTACATAATTCTTATCTGACAATTTCCTAGCTGCCCAAAGTGGAAGTTCAATTTGACAGCCTTTCGGTAAATCTTCAGAGTTCAATGAAGGTTCCAGAAATCCTGCATAAAAAACAACATATACAAATGAATAATGTATCTCAACGGCAACAATTAATAACAATATGTATAATGAGCTCTAAAAACTTTCTTTGCTTACCAAAATTTGTTAGTGTTACATCTGTTGTGCACGGTAGTCGAATTTGAGTTGCTATAATATCTTCTAAAGAGAAATAACTTGGAATAAAAGTATCACCAAAATCCATCTTCTTCATCCACCGAGGACATCACGAGTGGTATAATCTAGATTTCGGTGTCTTCGTCGGTTATTAGAGAGGGTTGTAAGTAACTCCAAAGCCAACTTCAACCTTGCACTACTCCTAATGTTAAACTGACTTTGGCCAACTTGGGGTGAGAATTCATAAATTCTGAGCGGGCGGGCGACAGAACTTGACGAAGGCAGTGTTGTATAATTCCACTTTTTGGTAATCCTAATTCTATGTAATTCTTTTTGCTAATTCCTTACCAATTCTTTCTGCCGCTCTTTTTGGTAATCCCAATTCCTTACCGATTCTTTTGGTAATCCTAATTCTAGGTAATTCTTCGTAATACCTAATTCTGGAATCGATTCCCAAAGAATTATTAAAAGAATTATACAAGACTGGACGAAGGCGAGAAATTTAGGTTTGGGTACTACTTTTTATTACGTACTCACTTTAGGGGGACGGTGGGTGTCACAAAAACGTTACATTTTGTTACAAGGGGGAGGGGGGTCTGGCAAAGAATGTTACAAACTTTTTGTAACGCACATTCTCCGAATAAAAAAGCCATTAAATTTGCAAAATTTTGCGCTTCGCGCGCGAGTCACTTCAATCAGGCAAAACTTAAGCCGAAAACATAAAATTGGCGAACTGCGGTAATTTACTGACCTCAAATTGACGTAGAATAAATATTTTGACCCAAAATTTAACCTAAAACAAGTATTTTGAGTCAAAATTTTTGATAAAAATTGACCTAACATACTAATTCTGACTCGACTTTGGTCTACAATGAGTGTTTTGCCCTCAATTTGACCTAAAGCTTACCTAAAATAAAAACAGTGACCCAAAGCAAATTATTTGACATACAATTGACGAACTTTTAATTTTTTGACCTCAAACTGGAGTACTCAGTTTGAGGTCAAAAAATTGGTCAATTTGTGAATTTTAACCCAACAATTGACGTAACTTTTCTATTGTGACCAAAGTTTGGCCCAAATTCAAAGGTTTGACTAAAACTTGGACCATTATACTCAACTAGATCAAAATTTGACCTAAAACATATAATTCCACAAAATTTGGCTTTGCCGTTAAGTTTGAGCCGAATAATGTGTGTTTTAGGCTAAATTATGGTCGAATTCTCAAAATTGTGTAAAAGTTTGTAACGTCAGTATTAGGTCGGGTTTAGGTCAAAGTATTTATTTTGGGTCATTTTTAGGCGACAATAGTATGTTAGGTTATCTAGCTAAAATTCCGTTATTTTGTCCAAAGTTAGGCCAAAACTCTTTTTTGGGTCAAAATTCTTATACTAGGCCAATTTTGGGTCAAAATACTTATACTAGGCCAATTTTGGGTCAAAATACTTATACCAGGCCAATTTTGGGTCAAAATACTTATACCAGGCCAATTTTGGGTGAGAATATATAATTAAGGCATAATCTAGGTCAATTTATATCTTTCAGGTCAAATTTAAGTCAAAATATTTCTTTTAGGTTCAAATTAGGCAAATTTTGGGTCAAAATACTCATTCTAGGTCAAAATTAGGCAAAACTAATTAATTTAGGTCAGATTAGGTCAAATTATTTGTATAACGTCAACTTGGGGTCAGTAAATTAGTGCAGTGTGCCATTTTTATATTTTCGGGTTACGTTTTGACTATTAGTCAGTTAAACTGAAGTGAATCGCGCGCGAAGCGCAAATTTTTTGCAAAATTTATCGACTTTTCATTAAAAAAAATTGTAACATGTTACAAGGGGTAGGGGGTCTGAGAAAAATGTTACATTTTGTTACATGGGGGAGGGTGGGTCCAAAAAAGCCGGTTTTTTTAGTACGTAATAAAAAGTTGTACCCATTTTGTACTTAAAATCTTCTGCCCAGTGTTGTGTAATTACTTTGGTACTGAATTTTTCACTAATGAATTCACTAGCACGGTAATTATTTAATTACCATTAATTTCACTAGCAAATTGGCAATTCACTACCGATAATTTTCTCTAGCACCATAGTGAACACGTAGTATTACTATAGTTGGTACTCATGATTTTAAAATAAGTATGGAAATGGTGAAGAATTGCTCCGTACAACTGGCAAACAGAATGTTTTGTGTATTTATTTTAATTATTAAAGCGTAGTTCAAAAATTGAAAAGTTTTTACCAATAATAATTTGGACATTAAATATTTACTTATACATAGTAACAAGTCGAGTTGAAAACATTCTGCATTTGTAAGAATTATGTTTATATTAATTATGATTTATTAACTTATAATTATGAAATGACTCAAAAGACCACATTATATTATACATAGTACAAGCAGTAATAAGAATTACAAACTCAATAACAGCACATTATAATTATTTTTTATGATATTCCACAATATACTTAAAAAATATTCAACAACGTCTATCCGTCGTAGATGCGCGCATATACATGTCAAAAGTCATAATAACGAAAAATAACAACTATGTCTCACTCTCATCCCCGTCTCCATCTCCATCATCAGCACCCGCCTCTCCGTTACCCCGTTGATGCGCATTTGTGAGGAGCTCTCGCATCGCATCTAGTAATGCTGTCACGCTTTGATGTATTCCAGCACCAACAGCAATTGGAGGGTTCGCTTCGGCCCCTTGAATTGCTTCCATTCTATATATAACCATAAAATATTAATTGAGAGGGTATATGATCAAATAAAAGATTGATTGATTGATTGATATAACCATAAAATATGGACTTACACTTCCGGACCAATAGGTTGATTATTGCCCATTTCATAAAAAAATGAATTTAGAATGGAGAAAAGTCCAAGTCTATCATTACTGGGCGGAGGCTGTCTATTATGACTATAGATATTAATGGAATCTGTTGGGGGGAGCGGGTCATAATTTAATATGGGTTCTTTGCTCAAATCCTGGAAATTATTAAGTAAAATAATAATAATGACATTCATAAAAAGAAGGTATATGTGTCCACAATTCTGTATTAGCGTACATAATGTAATTCATGTACTATAATAATTATTGATTGTTTACCGATGGTAGGTTGATGGTTAAATCTTTATTATCGGTTAGAATTACATGTCGAATGACATTTCGGGGTGTTCCTTGGTATCTAACTTTTCTCTTGTTTTCAAATTCAGCTGCCCTTGAATCTCCACAATCAACATACTCTAAAGTAGCGATAATATTCTTTTCAATCCAGATAGCTAAACGTGAATCTTTCCATACATGATGAGTCCGCCAAACGTAAAGTTCACAAAGTAGCTTCAACCCTCGAGACTCGCTGGAAATTCAGAAATCAAGTATGCATACATTTAAACTTGCGAATAAAGATTCATGTATTAACAAAAAAACTCAAGTACTTATACAAATGTAGACTAGGTCTTGAATAGTTACAAACCTATTCAATGTCTGGGAATTGAAGTACGAATGGTTTAATAGTTTTGAGTCCACTTGAAGGTTACTTTTTTCAATCAAGGGTCGGACAATTGACGGAAACATGAGGAAAGCGTATTGGAGGTGAGTGTTACTAGTTGCTAGTAATTCACTTAGGGCAGATTCATCCAGTTCCACTTTTGGTTTTAGACGATTCAAACCAAATTGATGGTGATTGTCAGACTTTTTAGATTTAGATTTGTCATCCTTTGAGCTATCAAGGTACAGTAAATACTGAGCTAATCCCACAGAGTAAGCATAGTTTGGTAGTTGTGATAGGTTTTTTGTAGATTCCCAGTAGTTACAAAGGTCAATCAACCATTTATATTCACCAGATTTTAGGGCATAAAAATCCAGCATGAGCAATGCACATAAGGGGTCATTATCAGGATCTAAAATCAAAAGGCGCTTGCACAGTTCTAGAGCAGTGCGATAACAAGCCCTTTGTCTTTAAAGATTGGAATAAACAAAAATTTCATTTCAATTAAATAAAATTTTAACGACCCTGTACAAAATATACCTTTTATTATTTTTATATTTGACGCATAAAAAAATAGTAATACTGGCGTACCCAACGTAGGTTAAATGCTTGAAGAGCAAAATGAAGAAGGCCCTGTTAAAACAAAGTACACGAAAATTTGTTTTACAAAAAACTCTCCTGTGTAAAATTATTAAAAAAATAAATAAACTATTCATCAAATAGTACAAAATTTTACCGATTTTCTTGGTATTTATACTCTAGACGACTTATTGGAGAATTGAGAGCAAAATCAGCGTGAATTGCAGACTCCATTCCATACCTGCAAATTTATAAAATAAAAATAAAATCTATCAAGAGAAAGGATACTTGTGCGATAAGGGATATTGAGAGTTGCATGAATTGAATATAATATATTATATTAAAGTTTAATAATTAAACTATTCGCCAAAAGTCAACTTACAATCCCATTTCGATAAGCTCTGTGGCTACTTGCATGTCTTCTGCTGCTTTAGCCATGTCGGACATTTGTATATGCGAGTCAATGTGATAAGGATGGGATTTCATAATTGCCTATTTAAAAAAGAAATCCAAAATTTTACAATAACCATTAATTATCTGTTTTTGGTTGAAGCTTATAGTTTCCATTTGACTGGTATACTACATATATGAATATGAATATAATGAATGAAAAATTTTCTTTAAAATTTTTTTTTCTAACCATAACATTTTCCGGTCTCAAACTGTCCACCGCTTGTATAAAATTTCGCTGAGTATCCTGATAGTCAGGACTATGAGTGAACTTGAAATACGTGAAGCAATCCTTTTGACACAAATATTGCATGGATAAACCTGTAAAAAACAAAGTGATTATGTATACGTTTTGTTCATCCAAATGTTTTATCTACGATGTACGTGTACATATTTACGGATACTTCAAATGTTATACCTGATAATGTTATAGAAGGCCAAGTCTCTTTTGGTGTGACTAAAAGGTTTTTGTGTCTGTACACAACTCGTTGCGATCTTTTGCTATAAAATTTGTAAAACAAATAAACTACTTGATAACATGAACAATAAATTTCTATACTAATAATTTATTTATGTAATAAGTAATAACTATTTAGAGTATCATAATGTCGATTGTATTTTCCATAGCTAATATTAATTTGAAAAAGGCAAAAGAGACACTCACCCTCGATCCATATTCAAAACTTTTGAGCCAAATATTTTTCTTAGTTCAAATTCTTGGTGCAGAAATTTCAAATCAAGGTCAAAGAGTTTACCAAAATCTTCATGCCCTCTCGATCCTAAAAATTCAGTCACTGCATTGATTTTAGAAATTTGTCCGGATCCTTGTTGTTTACAAGGTTTTGACTTGGACCTCACAACAGATTCGTCCTCCTAGAAAATTACAATCGCAATATGCAAGTATATGACATATGATACTGGATATTGTAGTCATTACGACTGTTTGCTATTAATGAAAACGTACTGTGGCTTCGCTGTCAGGAATAATAGCTGCTTTCTTTTTGTTTCGTCCAGCTTTCTTCTTCTTCTTCTTCTTTTTTGTCTGATTTTCATCATCCATCGATTCGGCACTTTTATTCCCATCTTCATCCTCTGCTTGACCATCATCTTCTTTTGCCTCAGATTCAGAAACTTCATTCAACTAGAAATATAATATATATTCATAATTGAAAATTATTATTATTACTACTGAATATTTTCCATGCTTAAAGTTTTAAACGAATATTAAAATGAAAAAAAAGTAGATTACCAGTTCGTATGGATTTTTAACAATACGTCGTGGGGTGGAGAATGAAACTGGGATTTCATCTTCGCTAGCCGGTTCAACTGACAGGGCATCCGCTCCGGATCCAAAAACCTTTTTCACATGGCGTGTTGACATGTTTTTCTTTCGCAAATTAACTGAAATAGGCAAGAGACAAGTAATTGTAATTCCTGCATAAACTAGGCTCATATAGTAATGTACATATAACATATATATATATACAATGCAATATAGAGCATAATTACATAATACATCAAATAGTAAATATCTAATTAATGCTTACATAAATTCAACTCTATACTAATGATGTGTTGATACTATCAGTTGATATTCTCTATATTTCTACTATATTTCCAAATAAGTTTAAACGGAATATCTATATTCGATAATCAAAATAGATGAATGTTGTAAATTACATTCAAAGACTAATATAAACTGACGATAGAGACAATGGTCACAATTCGCAATGTTGACAATTAAGAACAGCGACTAAAAAACAATAATAAAAACACTAGTGGATTCTCTTTATGTACTTTAGATTGATGACAATGTGTTTTTATAATATACTTATTTATATTTGTTAAATGGAAGCAACAAGCAACACATGTACTTATGTGTACGTCTGCACTATACTATACTACAAATTCTATGCCCTCATTATTTATATAAAATTAAGTAAATAATATTTAAAAAAGGACTCTCGATCGACTTCATAAAAACTAGTAGGTAACAATTTAAATAATTTGATATTATGTTTGGTATCGTTTATAGTTTACACGAAATCAAAGTTAAATATCCATCCTGAACATATGACAGTTGAAATTAACAAGAGTACAATAAAACTATACTCAATTGTTATGCCGTCGTTCTTTACAACTAACAATAAAAGACAATTAGTAAATTTTACCTTGTTCACCAACTACTTTTCACGATCTCTATCTGCAAATTGATTCATTGAAAACCGGAACAAAATTTCATTGAGCAGAAATACACGCAGCGAAATTTGATTACATCATTCATTTTCACATCATCAAGAGCAGATCCATGACTAAAGAAAAGGATTTTCCCGAACTATTTTTTAGAAGGATGAAAACTAACTACGTGTCTTCC
>JAIUND010001500.1:0-34367 GCA_034699125.1 Gisinianus flammeolus | reverse complement strand
CATATTCAACACAAGTCAGTTGTATCCATGGACAATAATATACAGTTACTGATTAAAATATTGAATTCCCGTTCTTGTGTGGAGCCAGCCATATATATATACTCGAAATCTTTACATCTGATACCGCACACAGACTAGAATAAATTTTTCTTTATTTTATGATGCCTCGTCGTCATCAAGTCCCAACTCTCAAGTTAATGACGATTCGAGTACTTGCTCGACCGGATGGTGTTAATCGATCTGTATGTCTACGAGACATCTAAATGCAAAAACAAAATTTGTCTATATGTATTGAATTCCCAGTGGGAATTAGGAATTGCCTATATATATTCAATGAATTGAAATTGAAATGTGTTTTTGCCTTTGTTTCGTTTTTTTTTTACAGCGAGATGAAGGCTTTCCAAATGAAGTGAGTAGAAGACGAGAGGAAAATCTTGTCAAGCTATTCAAAAGGAGAACCAAAGACATTTCCGTACTCCTCAAATCCCATCACACAAGTACAAAACAAGAAGAACAAGAGCAACTACTAAAAATCCTGGGGTTTGATCAAAATCCAGAGCAGTATACGAATGATGATGATTATAAGATGGGACGAGATGAGTATCAATATCCAAACTACAGTTGTCAAGTCCCACTGGCTGATGAAAATCGGAGTGTGGCCGAGCTCCTTGTCAACACTTGGATCCGCCTCTCCACGTTTTATGGCAGTCGACTGGATGAAATCCGACAAATGCGACATTTCCTTCAAAGAGCACCTCGAACCATTCAAACATTGGATTTCCTATTCGAAGAACTTTGGTTGAGTGATGGAACGGATTCAAAACGATTTTGTGGCTTAATTCCATTCAGTTTACAACGTGAATAAAACTACTTACTTACTGCCAAATATACACAAACAATCAAACAACACAGTTAATAAAATTTTAAACTGTTAACTATAAACTTTATTTTGATTTCTGATTTTTGTGTATATATTTGCAGCAATTATAATTGATCCATATTCATGGCAGGAAATAAGTCGAATCCTCGAGACCACAAACTCGGATAAATCTGTAGAAAATCTCTCCGTACATCTCGGAGCTACCAGTCGCACGAAAAGTATTGCGGACGTGACGACTTATCAATTCAGCCGGACGATGAGTGGCTTTAAAAACTTGAAGACACTCGTTGTTCGTGGGGATGCCACGGATGAGCTGATGGATGTACTGGGTCAAAATTGTGAATGCTTAGAGTACCTTGACATCCGGAATACGCTCGTCACGGAGACGGGGATCCTTTCCCTGATTTTCAAGGAACCTGGTGAGGCGAGGAGAATCAATAAAAGTCAAATTCAATATTGTCTTCCACGAAGTGTTCTAAATCCATGTTGTCAAACGTAAGCACCTAAAAAGCATTAATAAATATATATGTATAATGATGAATAATTCTGTGCGTGTATACTTTATATGTAGACTAAAATATCTGGACATGTCCACGATCCCTTACAAAGGACTTTTAATGCAACGGAATCGGGCGGTCATTACCGTCTGTCCACATTTAGTACAAACCCCTCGAAGATTGTTTTTTAGTCCTTTGGGGGCGACTCGAATGTTCTGTCGAATGGACTTCCAACTCATTGATTTCCGTAATAAAGTCCTCAAGTCCGTGCGCACAGAACTGGTGAACTTATTTCTAGAGCTTTGTAAATCCTTTTGGGCTTGTCTTCATCAAGGCTATACACACGTCGAGTCCAGAACGAATCCTCAAGGGGAAGAAACGTCTTTCAATTTCTATAATGTGTGTGTAAACAATTTAAATAGGTAATTAGTTAATTATGGATTTATCCTTTGGATTGTTTTTTTTTTGAGTAATTAAATATTGAGGGCAAAAGTATATAGAAATTGTGTTGTTATTGTTGTTTTTTTAGATTGACTATCTTGTGATTTACATGCGTCTGGAGAAGATGAAGATTGTGGAGATGACTTGTTACTCTGTGAGACATTTGAGACTCATGAATCTTGAAATGAAAAAACTAAATATACTCTCTGTTTAATTTCAGGCGAGTACTGGGGATTTCTTCTCCGTGAGCCTCATTCAATCTCTCCTCCCGGACTTAAAACATATTAAAGTCTCATTGAAAGGGATTTTAGAGATCGGAAAGAGTTTTACGCAATTACAAACACTCACGATGGGATTGGTTTACTCGAAAAACACGATCATTAGTATCGTTCGGACATGCAAGGCCTTGAGATATCTCGAGTGTCGGGAGCTGTACAAAGCCAATTCCTCTCTTAATGATTCTGATATCAATGTGAGTTTAATCAATGTGCGGTCAGTCTGATCACTGACTATTTTGATTCTGTAAGTATATTTATCATATTTATGTACAATGCTTAATGTATAATGCTTTTGATGTTTTTGTCTTTATCTTTTTATTGTAAAGGAAATGTTTTGTTTGGGATGTGAGAATCTGGAAATCATAAGATTTACTTTCCCTGTAAGTTATATAGAAATTCAAGTCAAATTTGATCTCATTACTTCATTCAATTAAGTTAATTGTTATAAGTTCGAACTGTGAACAAGTGCAGTTGCATATAATTCTAACCCCTTCCTTGATGATCTTGACCTTAGACTGACATTTCTTTAATCGGAGTCAAGACAATGAGCTTGAATTGTCCAGAATTGAGACTTGTTGGAGATGTGAAATACTGGAATATACCGTTAGAAGCTCTAGTCAAATTGAAATTCAGTATGAATCATCATAATTTTGATTTCTCGTTTGAGTATGAACGCATAATTTACCCAACTCGAAGACCTTGCAAAGAACTATATTAAAACTTTCCTTCATCTTGTTCTAGACTCTGAAAAAGAACACATTTTTGGCTTTTATGGAATTGTTATTTAAATGTGTTACATGATATCAAGATATAAACTATATTCGTTTGCTGAATGCTACTTATAATTAATTTGAATAGCTATTTGGAATATATTTAACGATTTGATATAATAGTAAACTTTATTACTAAATAAACTAATAAAGTAACTTAAATTTTTGAATTCTAGGTACAATGTGTGAATTTATAAAGCCTTGTCAATAACAATGTTGTATTTATTGATATTTTGTTATCAAATTTCAATACAATAGTTCAACACTCAACATAGACATTAAAAAATAATTCTCCATATCATTTACATATCATTTGCCTATATATGTACCCACCAGAGAATTTAGAAACAATAATAATAATTATTGGATTCAGACAGAGAAAAAGAAAGTCATAAAATGAATTACATAGTACATACTTATTTAGTTTGAATAGTAATTGTTTAAACTTTAACAATTTATAATACAAATAGATACAAATATTTTTAATTTGTAATATATGTACTAATAAGTCTTGAGACTAAAATAAACTGATCTAATCTGTCAAACTTTTTTTTGATGAACTTGCATCCTCATCAATATTATCTCCGGCTCGTTTCACACCGGTTTCTTTAGACTCAGGATTAGAAGTCGTAGAGTCATATTCAGAGTCTTGTAAGATCTCTCGAAGGGCCATAGTTGCATAGGTAGAAGCTGGCAAGGAAAACTCCACAACAGCACAAAGGTTGTTTGTAGCGCTATTACTGGTGTTGTTTTCACTATTAGATTTATTTCCCGATTTCCCATTTGATTCCGCTTTAACTTTATTGAGTAAGTCTAAATCCGAAGGAATAAACTTATCAAAGTCGTCCGAGTCGGAATATGGAATTATTTTAACATCCACATTTTGCGGTTGAACAATGAGATGACGATAAGAACCTAGGAAAATCAAATTATATGTATCCAATGAGTATTAAAGAGATATCACATGTTTGTAAATGAAGAAAATACACAACCCTCTTGTATTGTCATATTACCTTTAGGAGCCTCTTGTCTGAAAATGAAAAAGCAAAACAAGGAAGGTTTATTATAATTTCTTTTTTATGAGGATTACTGCATTTCGTAAATATGTATACATATTACATATGCATGCAATTAAGTAGGTAGGGTAATTAATTTTGTAATTACCTGGGCTTGAACTTTGAAAAACAGTCGCTATCAAGACCTTCCTCTAGTAGAAGATTATCATAGAATTCTTGTACAACTTTATTTGCGTGTGACGAAATCTCTGTCCCAATCAAAGGTACGAGAACATCATAAATTGTGTATTTGCCCTCAGTGAGATCTTCTTCTTTTAATATTTTAACTTCTAACACAGTTTTCTTATCTGTCGTTTCCGGGAGTTCGGGTGTCTCCACAGATTTTGCTAATAAATCAATAAATAATAATAATAATAATTAAATACATGATATTTTTTTATTAAAAAAACTACAATGATATGAGTACGTCATACAAAAAATCAATTCTACAATATGATGTATGTACTAAGTACTTACGTATTTTTAAACAAAATACTTATTTCAAAATAATAAAATGTATATATAAATAATATGTGAATTTACCATCTAAATTGAGCAACAAATCTTCATCAGAAATCACATCCGCATTCTCCTTATTAGTATAAACATAGTCTCCAACTATGGGTTTGAGTCCAAACTTTTGAACCCGGAAACTTGCCACATGATTCCATAAGAAACTCTGGAATGCATGAAGATAGAGTGATCTCACATTGCGAGGAATTCTTTGGAAGGCGGAGAGGAAGTCTCGTTGAGTGTAATAACGGGAAAGTCCATGGAATAGATTAGATTCAATGGAGCGATACCAGCTAGGGAATAATTTGATAATTTTGAGAGCATCCCTCTCTGCAAACCAAATTTTCTTGGCTTCAACCATGAAATCATGGTCATTTTGTTTTGGATGCAGTATCAAGTCAAATGCCTGTCAAATAAACACAATGAAAATTTAAATTACACAAAAATTCAATCAAAAGTCTCGTATTATCATACTAGCAACAATTTATAGCATACCCTTTCCCATTTCATTTGTAGCACAGCCTTGCCAACAGTATGAGTAGGGACATCAAAACTACCTATTTACAAAATAAAAACAGATATAATAATATTAGTAATTAATTAAATTAATAATTTAATAATATATAATGACCAAATTATTTAAAGTTGGAACAGGTATCTACCAAATCTTTGAAGACCATAGTAATTAATGAATCCAATATCCTTTAAGCTGGTCATAGCTTCTTCAACAATGGCAGTACATTGAGTAATGTCACTAGAATTAGAGCTCTCTGTAGACAGTCGTAGATTTTTTAACAAAATGTGAAAATGATTTCCTTTCAGCTGTCCGAGTGACAAAGGAGCAGTAGCATACTCAAAATTCCCCATTTTAGTATTGCGACTCTGATTGGATACTTCTACAGAATAAATCAGATTAATAAAAACAATAAATGTAGCTGGAAATAGGTAAATAATACATTTACTGTATAGGTATGTACTGTGTAGGTATGTATTTGAGTAAGTATGTATATTATTTGACGGAAACAGTACATATTTATATTTACCTTCTAGACGACGAGCGTCAACATTCGACACACAAATTCTCTGACTTGTCTTGGCTTGTTTATCTTTTGTACCAGCGTAAGTAATCAAATTTGGTTGAATTCTAAAAAAAATTAAACATTTAATGTTTAACATTATACATTATACTTCTAATAAATACAAACAACACATATTACCAATCAATCACACGTATATGGACACCGTCTTATCACAAAAATGTCAGAATATACTAATTTTATTATTTTATTATTATTTCTTATGGACTCACTTTAACTTTTTGGATATGAAATTAAGAGCATCTGAAGTTTCAATTCCTTCTTTGTAAAGAACACAATGTGTATACTTGGCTCTGGTTTCTGGTCGTCTTAAATTTTTCGCCTTGCCTATATATACATGTTTCACATATCAAAGAGATCGTTACAGTCATTTTAATAGAATTTCAAATGTACTGAATAACGAATACTAAAATTCAAAATACACAGTTAGTAATAGTTACTCACGACTTGCATATTCTACACGGATAAATTTCTTGCTGTCTTTATCTTGATCGATCGTGCAAGAACCAATTCCATTAAAATTAGCCACCCACCGATGGATTTTAGTACGCTGTTGTTTATCCAACTCGGTTACCTATGTATACATTATAAATAAAGGCAAAAAGATGTGTACATATTATATACCAATTATATACCATAGTACTTTTCACTTGCTCAAATAACATGGAATGCCACATGAATACTTTTAAAATGCTCACATCTATATCAACTTGAAAATATTCTCTCTGTTTCTTCCCTTCTACTAGCTTGTACAAAGTAGCTACTTTATCTCGAATTTCCTCTGATAATATCGGAATCAATTCTGGATCTGTGTGGCTGACAAGGATTTTAGCTGAAAATAACATGCGAGTCATTATAGATTAATATTAATTATTGCATTTCCGACACAACAATAAGTAATTTGAATAATAATAATAACTTACTATCTTTTGGTGGGCCCAAATCCGTCAGTTGAACTCGTTTTCCATTCAAATCAATTTCATGAACATGGAAATCTGAATACCTGGAACATTATTAAAATTGTATTAAAATTGTAATAATACACACAATCATGATTTACTTAAATTATAAATAAATACCAAAATACTAAAGTGAAGATTGCGAGTAAATATATACACATACCTTTCTTTAACATTTGCTACAATTTTTGTATGAGCTCCAACGTATTCCTTAATACCAACATCCGCTGGTTTCTTTACTTTATTGGCCATGATAATGACGAATGAAGCTGTAAATGGAAACAACAAACAAGGGCTATTAAATTATAGTAAATATGTACATTGAACGTATACTACAATTACATTTTAATTGGACTTGTAATCAATATTCTATTTTTAACAGATATAATATTATAATATAAAGTTTATATTATTAACTCACGTTTACTTACAATTCCACTACAAAAAGCACGATCGTATTTAATCAATGTCCACTCAAGTCTTAAATTGTCAACAGTCAACTGTAACAATACAAACCCAATAAATTATGTATTTATACTATACATTTTATAGTAATGGTCATGAAGTCTATTTAATATTTAATATTTAATTACCTTTGAATAATACTTATTTGATGCCCAATAAACTTCAATTCGTGAGTCGAGTCCTGTTGAGCGTGTTGTCAGCGTGTCCGGCAAATTTTGTAATTTAAGAATAGACATAGGAATACTTAGACAGAGGATTCCCTATCTTTTACATTGAGCCTCAATTTCCCACCACTTTTGAGCTTCTCGGGAATCTCATACCACGTGCAGAGGGAGTAAAAGTGCAGAGCCATGAAAAAAAGCCTATTACTTAGGTACTTACCTAGGATATTGTGCCCATTTTTCAACTGTCCAGTGTCCAGTTCTCCAGTTTTAGAAATACTCCCTTCATTGTTGTTGTCCAGGTATTTACCTGACATTCATTTCATGATGAAAACCTTTTGGCCTCATCAGAATGCAGACAAGATAATATTTCGGAATTCGGATAAATTTCATCGCACGCAAGGCCTTATACCCCCCTCCTTTTCGCTCCCCTCCTAACATAACATAGGGGCATAATAAAGGGGCAGCCGGGGAAAAGAAAGGTTAGCTTAATTAGGCCTTGATCACAGATTTATAGTGCGCAGTGTTTGTTTGACAAGGTCCTATATCCTTTCTTTTCCGCGGAATTAAGGAGTTATAGGATGTACGCGAAAAGGAGGGGGATGATGATGATGATGGGCCTTGGATTTTGGTAATGAAATATCACTCATCACTCATCAGTTGTAAATTTACTGCATATTTATACTATAAGTATTATTTACATTCGGCAAACGATCAGGTCCACAGGTATAGGCTCATCATACGCTGGTGAATTCCATTTATTGTGAAATATACATACACGTGAGATAAAATATGGAAAAGGGGGAAATGACTTCAACAAAGGATGTCAATTTTGAGATAGCAACAATGACAACGAGAAAAACGGCAGCAGTCGCCAACAACAATTCTTCTGGTTTCATTGAGGTTTTTCACTCGGCTGAGTACGATCAAGTCCATGAAACACTTGATGAGTACAAATGTCCGATTTGTATGGATATCCTTGTCCAAGTGAGTACAATATTTTATAAGTATACTTTTATAAGTATACTTTTACTATAAAAATTTTCGGCAATGTTATGGTAATGGTGTGTCGTTGATGATTACGGGAAATCCAATAGCATATTTACGCAGGTATAAAACAAGTATTTATTTATTTATATGCTATAACACAGGCAAGTGTGATATCTTGTGGTCACAAATTTTGCAAGTCATGCATCAAGCAATGGTTTCATCATAGTTTCCCTCGCCGATTTTGTCCCGTGTGTCGAAAAAATTGCATTTATTTTCAAGACGACTCGACCATTGACGGAATTATATCTGAACTCTTTAGTTGTCTCCCCACCCACGAACAAGAAGAGCGAAGAACTGTGGTTCTAGATCGGGAGTTCCTTTCCGCTCTTCCCCTCCATCCATACGCTGAGAATCAAAGTCAACCAATGTATTTTGACGGATTCGTTGATGAAATTCCACAATGGCAGAGGTATATAATAATATATATCGTCTGTTAAGTTCACAAACGAACTATAACGATTTTCCTTCATTTGCGGAAATGTTACTACTGCGTCCGTCTTTGTGGGTAAAATTCTGACAAAATTCAGGGTGACAGAAAAGATCATGGCAGACAATAATGTCGAAGGACCCACAGCTCCATCTTGAGCCGTTTGACCTTTGGAGCAGGTCAACGAAATTAAGGAAAATAATGATAGTTCGTTTGTGAACTTAACAGACGATACATACTTTGCAATCAATTTTTTTCCTAGAAAAAAAAACTGTACAAATAAAGCCTTCCCTTGTAAATGACCAGAGAGATTTTTTTCTGTAGTGATTTCCTTAGTAGTAGTCCATTTGAGCCGTCCATGAATGGAATCGTGAGTGATGCAGTTTTCCCAACATTTCAACCCCTCACCTACACTGTCCATCAATTTCCCGAACGTACCACATCTGCAACGGTCATCTATCAAAACGTTTCCACCTTCAATGAACAAAGTACACACACACACACACAAAGTTGTCCTAATTATTATATCACAGATGATTTCATTTTTTCAAAAACACATGTGGGAAATTGACAGGGTAGAAATTGTTGGTAGAAAAAAAAAATTTCATTTTCTTTATGTACCTAAACAGATTCGGACCGTCCAAATGAAGCTCCAGCTCCTCCAGATATATTATATAAACGAGATGGATGGACACAACCACCATCACACTCCAACAGTAATAATAAAAATAATAATATGATGATGAATCAGTAGCATGGTGGTTGGAATCCTTTTGGATCATTTTTTGAAGATCCATTGTTCCGAACGACGGAACAACAACAACACCACCACCACATTTTGAACGATCAAATCAGACCACCACCTCCTTCAAATAATTTTTCCATGGTACAGAATAATAATAATAATAATGGAGGGCAACAAGGAAATATGAATAGGAATATCTTTGGCAGAAACGGAGTGGAGCATCCACATGAGAATTTTGAGTACGCATTCGATGACCGGAATCATCAAAATAATAATAGTAATAATAATAATAATAATGATATGAACACAAATCCCATGTGGACTCATCGACGTCCGGGTCCGGTTCCGGTTCAACAAGAGAATAAAAATCAAATTCCTCATGGCAGAGGATATGATCATTTCAATACCGGAATCCTCGAACAAACTCCATCTTTCCCCGACAAATGGTCATCCTCTTCTGTTCGTCATCATTATCATCATAATAATAATAATAATAATAATAATCCAATCAACAACTACCATGATCAACTTGTTCGACCTCCACCCCCTCTGGCTTTCAATGCCGTCGTCCCCACTCCGCTGACAATGAGTACGAAATCTTCTTACCAATCAGTCGAACAATTCCCAATTGGGACAGCAGTGGACTCTTTGCGACTGAATTGGGATGCTGTTCAACAAGATCCTAATACTATAAACATAATCAATAATAAAACAAATGCGGGATGGCAAATGTTGAACAGTCATCAAATGGATGACTGTGCTGGGGCGAACAATAAGACTTCAAATAATTATCATCATCCATTTCATGCTTCATCAGAGTACACATTCTGCTCCAATAATAATAATAACAACCATCACAACAGGAAGAACCTTTACAACAATAATGATAATAATAGTCCCAACAATTCTCACAATGTTCTCAACAACGATAATGTTAACATTAATAGTAATAGCAATAGCAGTGCCAATATTCGTATCAGTGGGAATATTGCGACAGCCACGAGCATTCCTCCTGGTAATGGCAACAATTATAATAAGAATAATGCTGTGAAAAACTTGTCATTGTCAGTGATGGCTCCCAAATCTCACGAGGACTATCAACAGGAAGTTTTAATTCAACAGGAATTCCAACGACTGGATCAACTTTTACTTCATGATGATGATGACGAGGATTTGAATCTTTCGGATGATGATGTATCAGATGACAGTCAGACGACTGCCAATGCCAATTCCATCCAATTCCTCACAGGGAATTCATCTTTGCACGGAGGAGGGAATTCAAGAACGTGTGATGGTGGTCCACGGACACAGGATGTTAACAATAATAGTAAGACATTTAGCGAAGCAGTGACTGCTTCACAGCCACAACAACAATTCCCTCCTAATAATAATAATAATAATAATACGGAACGGATACGACAGAACCCGAAGCAACACTCACTTCAAGAGTGGCTGCTGTCGTTGAAGAATTCCGAAGAAGTTGTGAACAAATCACTAAACATGCAAATCAACGGGTTGAAGAAGAAAGAAAATTGCACTTGATTAATATGTAGCAGTCCATGATGCAACCACCACCATCATCATCCATCACCACCACCTTTGTTTCAAGTAATAATAATAATAATAATGTTCCCATCCTGGTGGTCCGTCCAATTGCTCCCAGGGACACCCCTGCTGAAATTTCTAAGCCCCTCCAAGAATTATCAATGGAATCAGTGGAAGAGCAGAGTCGTCAGAATTTTGAAAATCTAGCAAGTTGTCAGGACGAAGTGAGGAAATTTGAGCGGATTCGATTTGAGGAATTACGAGTGACGGATAGAACTAATGTTCTCAAAGTCCCAACGACTTCTACAACGAAAACCGCGGTTTGTTTTCCGATAGTACAAATACTACAATACAAATACGCATGGGTTGTATCATTAAGGCGTATTTATCGTTAGTATTACCTTAATTTAAAAAAAAATTACTCCTGTTTTTTGTTTGTCGAATCTCTTCAGGTTCAAGAAGAGGCTCCTTGGGGAGAAGAGGCGTTAACATTTCAAAACCCAAAGATTCGTTTGGATAGTCAACTGCAACTGCAGCAGCGGGGAAGGAATAATCATGATGTTGAAGCAGCAAGGAGTGAATCGTCTTTGAGATGTTCAACACCCACACCCAGTCAAAAATTATCAGCAACGAATACAATGATGGGGGTAAGTCAGATATATCTATATAATGAACATTCATTTCATTCATTCATTCATTATGATGTGATATGTATCTGTATTTCAAAAGGTTTATTGTTTGATAGATGGCCACATTGTTATTGTTTTTAGCAGTTTTTTTTTTTTTTTTTTTTTACTATTTCCCTTTGGGCACAGGTGAGTCATGGTGATAGAATATGGGGACTGACACCGGAAATGAGTGCTCGGATTTATTTACCTAATGGTATGCTTGTTTTTAATCTGGAGTACCAACCAACTTCTTCTAGTGCCAATGTGTCAGATGGGGGCGATGGTGTTGGTGGTGGAAATTTCCCTAATAATAATAATGCCATGTTGGCAAAGTTTACTCACCCCGTCATTCATACTCTTCCTCTATCGAGTGATGGCTCCACAAGATTGAATATAGCATTTGAAATTCAGTACCAAAATACGCGTCTGAATTCACCACATTTTGAATAAGCAGTACCTACTTATATTTTTTCATCTCTCATATATATGGACTGCATAGCCTTTTGTTTTTGCTCTCAAAATCCCCTTGAACCTAATTTTTATATGTATTAAGAATATCATAAACGTGTTTACCCTATATAAAAATAAGGTATGAATTTTTTCGACAAATAAAAACTCATATATCTAAATACCTTTCGCTCAAACATTTCCGTCCAAGTCAATACTATATATCGTCTGTGAAGTTCACAAACGAACTATAATTATTTTCCTTAATTTCGTTGACCTGCGCCAAAGGCCAAATGGCTCAAGATGGGTCTGTGTGTCCTTCGACATTATTGTCTGCCATTACCTTTTCTGTCACCCTGAATTTTTTCATCATTTTACCCACAAAGACAGACGCAATCGTCGCATTTCCGTAAATTAAGGAAAATCGTCTTAGTTCGTTTGTGAACTTAACAGACGATATACAGTTGTAAAATGGCGCAACCAAACCTCAAAGGAGCACACAAATTCGCGAGCATTTGCCGAATGAACGTGTCGTACTCTGCACACCGGAAGTAAGAATAAAAGAAGCGAATTAACGCCTCACATTCTTGTAAATGACGTTCCGAGTGAGTGCTCCCATCAAAATTTATTGTACACACACTACAAGAAAAGGGTCTCTCGACCCCTCAAGTCATCCCAAAAATTTCAAATGACATATTCAGCGTGTAAAAGCTGAATTGTTTCACCCCATTAAAAGTTTTGAAGAGTTTGCCACAGTTGTTGTGCGTGGAAGGGAAAACAAAAGTCCATTGAGCTTGATACTCCGTTTTTGCATGCGCATTTATTTTGTTTTTGTAAGCAAAATTGGGAATTCGAATTCCAATGTAAGATATAATCCCAAGAATTAAATTAAACAGGTATGACGAAACAACTGGATAAATGACGGCTGTGCATAAAGAGGATTTTTATGTTTTTTTTTGCACTGGTCTAGCACATATTTTAAGTAGAGAAACGAAAGAGACTGAAATCCCTTGTTGTCACGGGTAATTAGAATTACAATCCCTCAGTCTCTTTATAGTCCACACGAACAAAAAAACTGTTGTTAGTGGCCTAACCTTGTAGGGGCAGCCAGAGAAAAGAAGGGATATATATAGGGCCTTGGAATTCTCCACAAAATGATTTTCCATGTCTTGAAATATACTTGAAATCCATTTGAAAAACCGTCCGGCCGTCCTAAAAGTTGCAATCTGGAATTATCTGAATGGATTTAATCAGTTTTCCCGTGGGATTCAGCTCAATGAAATGACGTGAGTATCTAATTTTTTGGTGTTTTATCTTTAATGTCAGCATCCCAAAAAAATTTTAGATTCCCTTTTCCAAGGATAACTGAATGAAAATATGATCTATATAATATGTAATTTTTTTTGTATTCCTCAAAAGCGTTCACAAGGGAAAAGCATCCAGTCGTCATCACAAGAAGAAAATAAGGGCTCATGTCAAATCCAAACAGACGCTGTTTCGGAAATCCGAATTTGCTCGATCCGTCAAACATGATTTTAATTGTTCTTTCCTTCGGAGACGTTGGGTTCTTTTCTGGAAATTGATCCCCCGTTTGATTTGGGTAAAGTTCAAATCATCACACAGTCGAGTGCATCCATCAATCAATCCTATATATATATATATATATAAATCTTGAATCTTCAAATGTCCCGCCAGATGTTTTTCATCGAAGCCTGTCTTGTCCCACTGTTCCGTTTTGAATGGGGGAAATATCGGAATTGGGATGTTTGGGCGGATCTGATTGTTCAATCGGAATCTCCAAAAGCCCAACTCATTGATAAAATAACAGCCAAAATGACGGCCAAAATGAATGCTCGGAATTTCAAGTCTTTGATTGATCCTCTGGATCCACCACGTCATGATCATCACAATTGTCAACGAGTCAAAATCAATGTTGGGGGTCGGATTTTTGAGACTCAATTTCGAACTCTCAATCGCTATCCCAACACGTTGTTGGGGGATCCAAGTAAACGAATCCTGTACTTTGACCCCATCAAGCAATACTATTATTTTGATCGACATCGCGAGAGTTTTGAGGCCATCCTATATTTTTATCAAAGTGGTGGTCGCCTCGTCTGTCCAATGAGTGTTCAACCAGATGAGTTCTACAATGAACTCGACTTTTTCGATTTCCCTGCAGAGACTTTGAGGAATTTTGAGATTGAAGAAGGTCTGGAGCAGGTGGATGAATTCGAAAATGTTAAATTACCAAGGAATTTATTCCAGAGGAAATTATGGCTAATTTTAGAGTACCCGATGAGCTCCACTCAAGCCACGCTCGTCTCTGTCATCTCCGTCTACGTCATTCTTCTCGCGGTCATCGTTTTCTGGTAATATCAAAATGTGATTTTTCAATGGCTCAAAAACTAACGATAAGTATATTTATTAGTCACACGCATTTCCCGGACTTTGATTTTTTTTACTCATTCAAATCGTTCAACTTGATTATTTTGTTTATTTTTATTACGAGAGGAATTTAATTTAATTTTGCTGATGTAATTCGTTTTAAATTACTTGATTTGCGCAATTTGATTCCATCAAATAGTGTACAAATAATCTCCACAAAATCCTTAATAAATAAACTATAAATATAAATAATTAATATGCAAAAATCAATTCGGTTTTTTTCTCTTCACAGTTTAGAGACAGAGCCAATGTTCCGTCAGCGGGAGTCTCATCAAAAGAATGACAATGAGAATGATGATGAGTTCTCCAGGAAAATCCTGGAAATGCAGGATCCCTTCTCCATGATCGAAACTTGTTGCATCGTTTGGTTCGCGATGGAGCTCCTCCTCCGCTACATCACTTGCCCCGAGAAATGTAAATTCTTCAATAGCATCATGAACATTGTGGACATCATTGCCATCATCCCGTACGCGGCGAGTCTCATCAGTACCCAAGTGACATCCGATGATGATAAAGAAGGAGGAGGAGGAGAAAGCTCAAGTCTCACGCTCCTCCGAACCATCCGTCTCGTCCGAGTCTTCCGAATATTTAAACTCTCCCGCCATGTGAAGGGTCTCAAAGTCCTAGGATGGACTTTGAAGGCTTCCTTCAATGAGCTCGGCCTCCTCATTTTCTTCCTCGTCATTGGCGTGATTGTATTCGCGAGTGCTGTGTACTTTGCGGAGGAGTCCCCAACTGGACAAAGTCATTTCACGTCCATTCCACAAGCATTCTATTGGGCCGTGACGACCATGACGACGGTTGGCTATGGGAATGACGTCCCACTTTCCATTGGAGGGAAGATTGTGGGGTCCATTTGTGCGATTGCTGGGGTCCTCACCCTCGCCCTCCCCGTCCCTGTGATGGTCTCGAATTTTAATTATTTCTATAATCAGGAAATTAGTCGGAATCGCTCGATTAGTGAGCGCCTGGAGCCATTTCATCATGTCCTCATGTGCCCGTATTTACCCGGGAATGGTGTTCATCCGGATTGTTTGAAGGAGGGGAGACATCGGAGGGCATCAAATCCATGGACTGGAGAGACTCCGAATCCATTTAGAACCGGTGCTGCTATCTCCGACTCGGATGCTTCTTTTAATCATTTGAAATTCGGGAATCGGAAGGCTGAAGATGGCGCTCAGTATATGGAACAGCCATAGAGTTTAATTATAGTCAAGTGGAGAAGGGACATGACCGCCCCTCCCCTTTTTTATGAAGTTTAGTCATTTTAGTAATATTTAACACACGTTGAAACCATTGTGTCATTTTTTGAAGTTGAAGTTGGAATTCTGTTACCTTTGAAAGAAAATCGTGATAGAGATTTTCATTGTACAAATAAACTGTGGAGATTCAAATGCCAAAACAACAATTCCACTTTGTTTCTATTACTAGAAAATTTCTAGGGGTTAATAATTTGAAGAAAATTTGAGTCAGCGGCGTCCAAGTTGGGCAATTTTTGCTCAATTAAATTTTTTAATTCTTAAAACAAAAAATGGTCAGACTCAGAATTCAACCAATTTGCATGTGGTTTGTTTTTTTGGTAGATTTGGAGGCAGACCTCCAACTTTTTGTTTTGGAACTTTTTTGAGTGGACGCATATATATTTGATTATAGAAATCCATTTTTACTTGTCATTTTTGGGTTCGTCGCTTCGCCATTTTCATACCTATAGTTACTAAAATTTAAAAAATCGTATTTTAAAGGCCTCAGACTACAAATAAAATTGTAAAACTTGTTTTGTTGGAGACCTTTCTTTAATATTTTCATCATTTTTTAAAAATGATCCCATCCACAGAAAATTCTCAAAGTCCTACACTTGCGTCAACGCCCAGTTTGGCGACGGCGATTTTTTTATTATGATACCTGTAGTTTAACCATCGAGTAATTTTTTTTATAACAAAACAACTAAAAGTATAGCAACAACACAGATTCTTGGACAATTTAGTTAGAAAAGGGATGATACTTTCTAGATTCCGAGTTATAGCACCTTGGTTAATTTCTGAGTTAATACTTTGCTCGATGATTTTAACTGAATTAAAATTACACAAATCATTGGCGTACTTTAATTTCGAATTTTTAGGGGAGTTAAACGACGATTTTGAACTACTGTTTATCAGTAAAAATGGTTCAAACTTGTCTTAAAAGATTCTCCATATTCTTTTGCCCACGAATATGCAAAAAAGTGATTTTCCGAACATCCATTTTCTGACAGAGGACCTCATACAATTTATTTAGAGAATTAAATGATTTTTTTTATTGGCTGTGGCGTCAAATTACGTTTGAAATGTTGTAGGGCCATCTTTGGGTTGATGAATCCGAAAAGTGGTCCCGTTAGTACTATGATTCAATCCTCTGTCTTAGTATTCATATTTCTATTTTATTTAAGAACACTCCAAGGAAAAAATCCACACAAATAAAAGAGAGGCAAAACACATAGACTCAACACAACGGAAAAAGTGAAAATATGACGGATTAAAAAAATAATACAGAGATTTTTAATTAATATTTTCACAGAGTTTCCATTTATACTTACAAATCTAAACGTCAGTTAGTAATTTCCTGTAATTAATTGTGACAATTGGAAAACTTGGGTCTTTACATTTTAATAGATTCACTTGAATTCTACTACCGGACGCTCCGTAGAATTTTAGGCTATACTTTGTGCATGTGTGAAAATAAGATATATTTACCCATTTTGTAGTATGGGATGGAATACCGTTCATAAAAATAATTAAATACGTAAATAATCAAAGTAACACACATTTGATATACCAAACAGAAAACAATTAACTATTAACAAAATGAGCAACAACGAATACACGCCAGATTTTGAGCCGGCATCTGAAAATAATACGAGTACAATTCACAGTGAAATTTTAGATGACAATGACAATGACGAGAAGTCTCAGTCGGGTTTTGAGAAGAGTGTTAGTGAAGGTAAGAGAGAATTCGAGTTTATATATAATTACGTATAATATTGTATATAAACAGTTTTAATTTTAATTATTGTTCCATTGCATATATTATAATTTACATATGTATATGTTGTATGTCGTAGTAATAATATTTTAATGTTTATCAATGTATATAGATATCGAGTCATCCCCATTTTCTCCCGTATCTGAAGACAGACATCAAAAAAAGGAGCCTAATAAACAACAGCAGCAAAGTACGTTGACAGCCAAGGAGATAGAAAAAACGTCGACTCAAGAGTTGGATGAGATTGAGGATATAATAAAAAAATTGGAGAGATTGGAACAAGCTCAATCCATTTTGGAATCTGCACTACAACTAAGTGACGAGGAGAATAATCTTCATCCGCATCATGAGCAGGATTTGGCTGACATTTCAGAAAAATCCGAAAAGAGTGGAGCAAGTCGAAGCTATCATAGTCGTAATGGTCACAGTCACAAGAGCTCCAATCAATCTAGTCGCTCCAAATCCAAATCCAAGTCCAAGACTTACACATCAACCTCAGATGAGGTGGATGGAGATGGGGATTTTGATCTAGAGTCTAAACATGGAGAAGAAATGTCTGATGCTATTAATGCCGGTATTGAAACCATTCGGAAATTGATTGAAAAGGATTTGAATCATTCTCACGGACTTGATGATCATGAGAATGATGATGATCAAGATGATGACAGTGCTAAAGATGTTTCCGTATCCATTGCTAGCTCCAAGTCAAAATCAAAATCTAATAAATCTGTATCCAAACAACATTCATCTGCTTCCGCAAGTCACAAATCTCATAGCCGGTCTCTGGCAAAGGTTAGTTTAGTAATACATACTACTATATAAAGATAAGAATTCTATTACATTAAGTACAGTTACTGCACAAGTATCAAGTTTTATTTTTTGTCGAATATTATATTTACATTTAAGAACTCAAAATAATGTTTATTTGTTTCTAGTTTATTGTTTTATAAACACTTAATGTATGTACAAACAACCATTTTTTCATCTAGATTGTACCAAAAATGTACGATGGATCTGGTGATCACAGTGGAGGAAACAAATCAAATTTAACTACAAATCAAATACAGACAGAAAATTCACAACAGTTAAAAAATGAAATTGTTCGACAAGAAACCTTGATACTTGCTTATCAAAAGGAAAATGAAAAGTTGTATGTGCAACTCAAGACAGTTCAGGTGAGTCAGTTTTATATTATATTAAATTAAATTAAATTAAATTATATAATGTACGCAATACAAAAAATAAATTACTTAATAGGTATTAATATTATGTCTTGAAAAGAAGTAAATAGGAACTAGTAATTTAAAATATAGAAAACCGGTTTCGTTCACTAGTAAAATGATAATAATATGATACAAAATACAAATGAAGATTAAAGAAGTTCAAAGTATTTTATAGTTAGAATTTTACAATACAGAATCAAGAATGAAGTGGAAAGGGAAAAGAAAGTAAATTCTTGACAATAAATACTAGAAATGGGAAACTTTTTTGATAAGAATGAACTTTATATCATTATTATTATTATTATCGTCAAATTGCCTATGGATTTTCGGCGTCTTCATAGAATATACACATAAATATTTTGAAGAGTGTAACAGTAAAAAGAATAATAATAATAATAATAATAATAATGATAGTAACATATTGATAGTTGAACCCTGTCTCGCTTGACCGTGGCGTAGTAAAATAAATGTCATTTAAACTCTGGTGACGGGTTCTGAATTTACGCTACCCAGTGGGTTTACGAATTCCCATTTTGACTGCCAAACCTCGAGCCAAAGCGGCCACACCGTTGAATGTCTAAAGGGAGAAACGGGTGAAGAGTTATCATTTTATATTATGTTGAAATTCACTACTTAAAACAACTCTATTGAAAAGTAAGTAAAAGATAATAATCAAAATGTAAATAAGTACCTCTTCACCGGTTGGTGTAATTTGACTAGCCGGAAGAGCAAAGCCTATAGGAAAGGGAATAAATGTAGGTTTAGAAAATAATAACCAACTATATTGCAAAAAGTTCAAGGAATCATTTAAATTTGTTTGATTATTCCTTACCGTATCTTCCAGTATCTCTCAACTCGAGTGTGTATGAATAAGGAATTCCAGCAACACCTACATTCAACACAATATTATTACTTGTGTTGTTTGTGTATGGTAATTGGTGGATGACGAAGAGACTTATATAATAATAAATAATAAATAAGTACCTTTCGCCCAGTCGTCGCTACCTCCTGCAGCTTCATATAAAAGATCAGGAGCGGTCCCCATTTGATACCGAGTCCCATACGTTTTCTCTAGAGCTTGTTTCCCTTGACTAGCGAGTCGGAATAGTTCATTGTAATCGGACGGTTTTGTATTCTTACTGTAGCCGTACGGGATCAACCACATTTGTGAATAGGAGTGGAAAGTGAGGTACATTTTCAATTGACTTCTAAGTGCGAGGATTTTTTGGGATAAGGCCATAGTTTCTGGTTCAGAGAAAGCACGAGGTCCAGCATAGATATCACTGCAAGGGTCACGAGATGATCCGGTTTCTCCCCAATGAAAGTCCCAGTTTCTGTTTGGGTCAACACCTTGTTTGCAAAACCATGATCCGCTTCCACTTCCTCGACTTCTTGTTTTACGCCAGAATCGATCCTATGTATCAATATTAATATTCGTTCATTAATCAAATGTACCTATATATACTTATTACTTACCTATACTCTCAATGAGGGAAATGAATATTGGTTGTACATTTTTGTATATTATAGTAAAACTTACATTGGTATGAGTGTACTCATAACCATCAACATTGACGACAGGGACGATATACCAATCAAACATCTCCAACAAGTCTTTATTAGCTCCATTATCACTCACGAGTTTATTCGTAATGTAAGTGACGGTTGCGGGGGAAATCCATTCCCGAGCGTGCATACCACCATCAATCCAAATTCCAGGTTTATTAGTCCCACCAGGTTTAGAAATCTTCAACATGACAATGTCTCTTCCCTCAGTTGATTTCCCAATACTCTCAACTGTGACCATGGGCTCTCGATCTCGGAGGAAAGTGGCAAATTTGACGATATCTATATGTCATGTACATATAGTGAATGTCATCGATAAATTTTCTTCAAGACATTTTTTGAATTTAGATTTTCAGGATTCTCCATTCTCTACTATGTATACTATTTGTTTTATAATTTATATATAGATATTTTGTATTTTGATGAGGTTTATTGATTTATAAGTACCGTGATATCGGTGGTATCTTTGCCATGTGAGTGGATGACCTTGTGTGGATTGTTTCCCGTCCAGACCAAGTACAATTTTGGTTCCGACTTCTGGAACTTCCTCTGGATTCTCTGTCTTGAGCAGAACATCCACGTCACTAATGACGACATCATGCTCTAGTCCGAGTGTCATCAGTAGTTCTCGAACATGAGCTTCAGTCTTTGGGGATGTCAGAATATCCGATGTTTGGTTGACTTTGGGGAAAGTCCAAAAGTGAACACCTGTGTGTGGGAAGAGATTTATAGAATTCCATTAGATTTTCCTTTGTTAATGTTAATATATGTACTTATATATATGAGCAAATCCACTGAGATGGTATTGAGAAAAGAATAAGGAAATGGAAGGGATTGACTTACCATTGAGTCCATCTAAGACCATGAGAGTCTCAACCATTTCCGCATTAGCAATTGGGCCAGTTCGAAGCAATTTGTAGCCTGCGTAGGATTTCTTTTGTCGTCTCATCATCATCATGTCTTCACTATCTTCGGATGCGGGTAAACTCCATGCTGTACAGCAAAGCGAGGAAATTATCCCTAACGACACTATCACTCGTAGCTTCAATTTTAACTTTGCCATTTTCTGCAAAAAAAAAAATTATTATTATTACTTTAATTGAATTTTTGTATTTGTTTTTTTTTTCTAAACACACTCGACTTCACTCTTGACCAAAAACTGGAGTGTAAATTAAACTAAACTGATAAATAAGTAGAAAAACGTTTTATTTTATCTGTTGTGTATGTCTTTGAGTTTGTTTGTTTGGCTCTTGCTGTTGAGCGTCTGACTGGATAAACTATCGTATATAGTTTGGAGTATCCTCGTATTTGAAAATTGTAAATTGTGTGAAAATGAAAATCTTAAATTCCATTAATTATTCCTAATTCCTCGTACAGTAATTTTTGCCGTTTAACTAATATCCGCGTAGGTGTGTATTGGCTAGTAATTATTGTAGTAATTAGCCTACTGCTACTACTGTAGGCTATTATAAGCTCAACGTATGTATTAGTAAATAAATTTTAGTGTTGGTAAAATATATACCGTTTATGTGTATGTATTTCGATTAAAAGTCTCTACCACTCATTTAATTTCCATAAATTAAAACAGCTACCTATAGATACATATTGTACGTCGCTATGCTCTAATTTAAGTCTAATCCTAGTAGGTATTTTAATGAGTTGAAAGTAAAAGGAAGGATATAGTTGCTCCTTTTTGAGACCGTTCTCGCTCTCGTTCTCGTTAGTGTTTTCAATATTAATAAGGAGAAAGGAGGGAGAGAACTTTTAATGTCAAATATCCTGAATAGTTTCTCAAGATAAGTCGTAAATACTACTAAATAGACTAAATACTATATACTGGATTGATCGAGTTTAGATTATCATCGGCAGTTTTCTAGGTAGTCTGCGTCTATCTACCCACATTATCTTCAACCTGTCCAGTCCAGACGGAAGGGTGATGCGAGAGTGCGTATTATATTCGTATATACAGATATAGGTACACAAAAAACAAATGTTAAAATTATGTAAATTCACTTTCATTCAGCTCTCTTCGCTTCTCTTAGAGTTTACATGTGTAATGTTTGTCCCTGTTTCCCTCTTCCGTCTCATCAGTTTTCATCGCCCTATATTTTTTATCTATTTGTGTACCAGGTATGTTGGTTTTTAATTAACGGAGTGACAAGGTAAATTAATTTTAATGAGGTTCACTGTGTTGTATTTATGTGGGTGTTACGGAGGGAAAACGGAGAAAATCCTATACGCTACACTACACTACACTTCAAAATGTAATATGATAATTAATTAATTTATAATTTAATAATTGACGGAAAGTGTGACGTTGAGGATATTTTCAAAGAATATTTGACTATATGTATATACTATATATACTAATACTAATGAAAGTTAGTCGGTCCGGTTTACTTTTCACCACACCGAGTATAGCTTATCTGGTCCCAGTTATGACTGAATTATGTTTGAGTATTACTTTATCATAATTCACATTTGAAGGTACAAAATTTAAAATAGATACATATAAGTATACATTTAGTTTAAAAAAGAACCGACACAATCAACTTCACAGGGGGAAAATGAAAATGTAAAGTGTGAAAATAATATTACGTCAAAGTCAAAATTATAAATTGCTTATGTTAACTTTTGTTTTCTTTGAAATCTAAACTTTATCTACGTACCTTTATATTCCTTTTTCGTATATTTCACTATTTGATATTATTATTTGTAATCAAGATGGTGAGCTCTCCGTTTTGCCTCAATCTGCCTGTGGTAGATGCAGATTGTCGACTGTGAAAATCCTGGATGAAGAGCTCGGCTTTTATTTCCCATTTTTCTTCTTTTTTTTTGAGTTGGGAATTGACGAATTGATTGAACATGTAGGTTTAAAAGGTAAACAGGTAAATAATGCTGTATTCGATTCCGATTTCCCATTCGTATTATACTTGGTACAGATCAGATTACATGATAGATTTACATATCAATACAATATATTATTACAGATTCTTCATTTGTATTTTATTAGGCAATAATAGAGTTCTTTTTGGCTCTATTATTATTATTATTGTCATTCACGTGAATTGTACATTTCATTAGTTAGTTGTGTATTGTTGTTATTATTGGGGACTGCGACTGTGAGGGGAAATGGGATATTGAAGGGATCTCACGAGGTTTTCCTACACATATAAAGTACATTGAATATTTTGACGTTATTGTTATGGCATTATCGTATATATATATATCTTATATATATGTGTGTGTGGGTGACAGCTGTCGATTCTATTCTATTCTTTCTATTGTCAATTCATATACAGGCATTTTGTATATTATATTATGAGACGTGATTTTGTTTTTGAGGAGATTTTTTGTCTGTATAGTGTTGATTAGTGGTTGATGATGTTGACAGAGGAGAATCCCGTATTTTACGGATTGTTGACCTTCAGATTACAATATAAATGACTTTTTTTTACTTGTAGTTTGGGATTCCAGTAGACGACTGATTATTATTTACTATTGTCATCAGGTTTCTCAGCAAATGAAAACGAGAGTAAAATATCCCAAATCTGATTCGATTCAGTGTATTTCAGGTGACAGTAGTAGTAGTATAGAATGCATCGAAATCAATATTATATCTATATCTAGGAGAATTGCACTTTGTCACTCGTTCCCTATACATGTACTGCTCTTGCTCTGCTAATATACATACAGTACTTTACTTATGATTGGGAAGTGGGCTAATTAAACGATGCAGTTGAATGATTATCATTGAATGGCATCACATTTTTTATGACGTTGTGGTTGAACACGTTTATTATTATTATTATTATTACTACTACTACTAAACTATTCTGTTTTGTAGACGATCAGTTTAGTGTTATATGTTGACCTAATAACATTTAATTAAGTCTGATGCAGAACTAGAACTAAAAGGGGGTTACCGTTTCATTATCATTATAATTTTTGGTTCGTTTGTGGAGAATAATAATATACATAGATATTTAAAGAGTTTTTAATAATATTCAAGTGTGTGGATGAGGGAAAGCCACTTGAATTGAGAAGGGAGTGGGAAGCTATACTGTGACTACACATGACATTTTAAATTCTAAAATATTATGAAAGGGTTTCAGATTCAGATTCTGTAATCTGTCAAAATTTAAATAGAATGATATATTTTAAAAATACAGAATGAGAGCGAGGATTCCAAGTGGGGTTTGATATTTTTTACTCATTTATGATATTGGAAAGTGTTATTGAATGAAATGGAATGCATAAGACATCTTTTTGTTGTGAAATGGAAAGTTTTAGGTAATTTGTATGTGAAATTCTGGAATTTTCGTAACATTCATGTGGGTTGCAACTGCAAATTCAGGAAATGTTTTTAACATAGTGGATATATAGTATATAGAATTGAAATGAAAACTAAAGTGCTTTGTATACGGGCTTGACATTTAACAATATACACGTATACTTGTATTTTATTTTGTGTTTGTGACGTATTATATTATATTATATTATAGGATGAGATGCAAAGGAAGGAAACGGGTTACGGTGATGAAGTGAATGAGCTAAAGACGCAGATAGCGACATTGAAATTGAGCCGATTGGTTTCACTCCCGGGAGGCACAGGGAACAGTTCACCTCGACTCGGTTCTGCTCACAAAGGAGAAGTGGAGCGTCTCAATGATGAATTGACGGTGAAATCTCTTATGATCGTGGAATTGCGCAAGGAAATTGCACTACTCAAAATGGAGGTCTGATTGAATTTCATTCCATACAATTAATATACGAGAGTTTATTTGACATAAGCAAAGCAACTATTTACATTGACTTGAAAATGATTAAATGTTCAATTGATATCATGGAATATATAAAGTTGTATTTGGAATGTACTTGATAATGTAAGCTTTTTGGTTTTGTATGAATTTTATGTAAATGATCAACCAAAAAAAGTACTAATAATAAAATTATGGATACAATATAGCAAAAGCCAGCGAGACCGAATAGTGCCAAAGGGAAAGGTAAAATCCCGCCATTGTCCATTGACAAGGAGAAAGAATATCAAGACTCTGTCCGGAGTTTACAAAAACAAGTGAGGACTCTCCAGCGGATTCTTTATAATAAAGATACGGCACCATCCTCAGCTGGAAGTGCTGGAAGGAATTCAAGGGATAGTCTGACTAGTAAAGGGCGAACCATGTCCATGGGTAAAATGAACGTCCCCAAAAGTAAGTATTACATAGGGGAAGAAGAAAGAATAAGACACATACAAAAATCATTCAAAAATGGAAACCAATTTTCTGAGTTTTAGTAGAGAAAATAATAATATTGAAGGATGAATTTTAATAGTGTTTTTTCTCTTTGTAAATAACAGAGGCAGTTTCATCACCAAACATTGACTCGGATGCAATCCGTAAACTAGAAGATGCTCTGGATAAGGAGAGGAAAGAACGAATGGATTTCCAACAGAAATTGTCTGCTAAACAGCATATTATTGAAGAAAAGGATTTAGAATTGAATTCCTTGAAGATTGAACTGGCAAAGCGGAGCAGTTATTCGGACGGATTGATAAATAATAATCATCATCATCAAACTCATGATGGCTTTGGAAGTGGAGTGAACGATGAACTTGTGGAACAACTCCAGTCTCGACTCTCTGCTCAGTCGGAAATTATTCAATCGTTGAAAGAACAAGAAAAATCTTATGAGAATGTTGAGCATGAGAGGAATTCTTTGAGACAGGAAGTATCCAATTATGAATCTCGATTTAAGGAAATGCAGAGGAAATTAACTCGAGCTGAGACTTTAGCAAAACCTGTAAGTTCCACATTTATTTATTTCCTAGCTTTATTTTTAATTATGATAATATTGATAATAATAGAAAATGGAAAATATTTTGACAAATGATGTTATTTGCTATTTTTTAGAGTTTCCGAGCGGGATCCACAGCCAAGTTGGAACCAGTTAAACCGTCATGGTCACAAGAGAAAGAAAAAGAGTACAAGAGACAAGTTGAGAGTCTTTCAAAACAAGTGAGGACACTCCAGAAAATTTTATATAGTAAGGACACGGGAGCTGGTTCTGCTCCTCCCACCGGGAATCGGTTTGAATCCGGTAAAATCGACTTGCATGGAGTTGAAGCAAGACCCAAAAGTGTGGGCAAATTGGATTTGTCTAAAAGTAATATAGATTTAGTAGCTCATTCATTAATTAATTTCAAAACATTCTTGCGCATTCTTGTTGTTTTCTTTTGAATTAAATTTAAATATGACTATATCTATCGAATTTTCTTAGAGCCTTTGACAACTGTCCCAAGACCAAGCTATGCATCATCATCAGCTACACAAATTTTACAGTCCACTTTGGACAGTGAAAGGTTGGAGTTTGAGCATCTTTTAGAGCAGAAGCAACGTCAAATTGAAGAGAAAGAAAAACAAATCAGAGAATTGAAATCCAAATTGTCTGCTACGATCGAAGAGAATAATTGGATAACTTCTGAGTCCTCTGCGGATAAAGCTACATATGAGGAATTCCGAACCAAATTACTCACTCAAAATAAAATTATTGATTCCCTCAAGACTCGATTGGCATCCTACAGTAATACAGAGGCGGAGAAATGCTTGCTCAAAAAAGAGGTCAATCATTTAGAGTTTCGAGTTCAGGATCTCAGTCACAAACTATCACGAGCTCAAAATCTTGCTCGGCCGGTGAGTTAATTATTATTATTTTATTATTATCATCATTATTAGAAATATGTACAAATATTATGTAAGTATGTATCTATCTAATTGCCTATTTATCGTATTATGGTTTTTTCAACTTTTGTCTTTACTCAATTTATTCATGTACAGGAAAATGAAGTACTGGCAGCTCTGACAGAGAAAGTAGAAGATTTACATACTCGCTACTACTACAGAGAACGGCAGCTGGATACTCTATTAGACAGATTGTCATTCAAAACGGGTCAATCTTTGTCCATGTCCCCTCGACTTCTTCCCCCTTCCAATTACCACAACCATACTCAAAGTAATCATTACAATGGCTCATCTCTATTGAATGAAGAACTCTCTACTCTGGGTCCTCGAGGAACTCGAACCAGTAGTTTGGATATTGGAGAACTCTCTCCGTCAGCCACTTTACATTTGATTCCTCAACGGGATGAAGAGAAAAACTATATTTAGTATATGAATTCTCGATCTCTCTTTCAATTTCTATGAAGCAAAAAACAATAGTTATACCCAATAATAATAATGCAAAAAAAAACCCAAGTGTTCACTCTCACTCTCGACTGTATATAAAAACAAATGACATTGTGTAACCATTTCGTATTGTTAGCATATAGAAAATGTGACCAAATGAATATGCAATATAAACTACGAAACTATTAAACAATATTTATATATGACTGTACAAGATAATTAAGCTCAGATTCTCATTTGGTTTTATGTAATTCCTGTTTCTCTTTGTATAAAATTGATAGGCAGCGAGTACAAAGTGAAAGTATTATGATGTTCGGATTTTTAATTTTCTACTCATAAATATGAAATTTGAAAGTGACTGACTAATTGTGTCGTATCCAGCACAAATATAGCTTATATAGTTCTAGTTTTTATATGAATCGTATAAAAGAAAAGGAGATTTGAATGTGTAATTGATAAATTATTATCAATTTTAATTGTATATGCTCCTTCAAGAAACTTTGTCACAGGGTCCACCACAGTCGATGTGTTTTTAAATGTCAAAAAGTCTCCGTGAAAAACTATACATTGTATACTGTGTAAATCTTTTGGATATACAGATATTGGATTTGTAAGTTATCCATTCACAGAATTGTACATATTTTAAGGCATTCACGCCGAGTTCAAATTTCGTGATCGTGTTCTTAACTTTTTATATCTTTTGACTATGTATAATTAATTTCTACATATATATTTAACTTCGTGATTATTATTTTCAGTTTTGATATTGACTGTAGGTAAAGTTTACTGAGATGTATTATTATTTCCTTGATCTCTTTTATATTTTTATCTATATAATGGCAAGTTTGCCTTTTGCAACTGGTGATTTTTTGATACAATAAAAGTAATGTATCATGTGTGTAAAGTGTACTGGAACATTTGGGAACAAGAAATATCAAAGATATTTTAATAGTGTATGAAAACTAAAACTGCATGCAATACTGATTTTATATTTGGATCTTGATATGTAAGCTGAAGCTACAATATAATGAATAATGTGATGTCCATAAGGAAATTACTTTGAAACATAATAATATGGAAATTCCTCTCCAGTAAAAAAAAGAGGATAAAATAAAAATAACCACACGCACACTTTTGTAGGATTTTAAATGCTTGCAACATTGACATTATTTATTGACATTTATTTCACCTGCTGTGTATTTACATAAAATCTTGAAGGGATTTCCCAAAGTTAAGATACATGAAATTCAAAAAATGACCGAATTTTTATTGGAAATTTTGAATTTTATCTTCAGTATACTACCTACAATGAATTCATTTAATTCAATGAAATCCTCAAACTTTTGTCTCAGGATTTGGTGTATGCGAAAATTTGTTTTTGAATGGCGTTGAAGTCTGCCAATTTGTTTTTTATATAATGTGGTAATAGTAATTTATGTGTACTGTCACATTATGGGTACCGAATTTTAATTTGGAAACAGGATGAAATGTGTGTCTTTTTGTCTACAATTATGTTTTTCGCTATACTTCAGTACAATTTTTTTTCTTCTATATTTATACAAGATTTACAATCTATATAGACATTTTAAATGTTTTCAAAGTCAATAAAATAGTTTTTTTGTTCTCTATATACAGATATATATTTCCCTACATCTAAATACAGTCTAAACCTATATACAATTGTCTAAATTTCCAATATATTTATTGGGTCATCCACTAATTACAAATTTATGTATGGCTTGTCTTTATTTGCCTATAAATTCAAAATCAAAACCAACTGAATCGAGAGATCGACTGAATCTGGAATCAGAACTGCGCTACAATAATTTTTGATTTTTTCTATATCCAATTATAATTTTCATCAATTTCAATTTCAAATTCAAAGGTCTTTTTTGTCTACATCTACATAATTTCATTCTACACAGAAATGCGCAGGTATATATTTCTCTACATAATTTGTTCATCAATGGAAAACTCGAGATTCTATATATTATAAATTCAGAAATTTTTTTGTCATAATTTCCCATTTGTTTCCACAATAATTTTTGTACATATTCTATAATTCTAAATTCTAAATGATTTAGACTAAATCTATCTATATATAGATATTAGACAGAAAAATCACAAAATCTATACCTATAATCTAATTGAGTCTTCAATATAGGCTACAAGTTCATTTGATCTATATGGAATCTCTGTACTCATGTAATGTATACAATATACTTTTACTTTTGTTTTAAAGTCTCTGAAAATTTCTCACTGTATGTACACAATTATTTATTTATGATGGAAATTGTCCCTGATTTATTGGTTCGATGTATTCAGAATTCCTCAATAATTTAATGTATATATATTTTTTACCATATACATTTTGTTGTTTATACTTTAACGTTTGAGTCTTATTTTGGAGCTGTTAATATGTATTTGATTTTAATTTTGTCAGTGTGTATTTACTTACCACAAGAAAGGGAAACTCGAAATATAGATGTGAGTGTGTTTTGTCGATTTCATATGGCTATATATAGTATTTTAATTTGGATTTAAAATGTGTCAAAATATATGCTGTGAGACTTGAGAGACTGTGTGACTTTTTGTTTGTGTGGAGTTTTGTAATTAAATTCCACATTTAATCAATGGCCAACTTGGGGTTTCTCTGTTGACTGTACATGAGGAGAAGGGCGGCTCCACCGAAAACAACACTCGTCAATTGATTCCATCCGAATCCCATTTTGTCCACAGTCTGGATCGATGGCAAGTCCAAAAATGAATGTTTGTCCTACAAAAAAAAAGAAAAAGAAAAAACACACACATATTTTTTGAATGTTTTTCAACTGGAGAAATATATATAGCCGAAAATATAAAAAAAAGGAAGCAAAAAAACAAAGATTGATATCTTATGGATCGTATCGTATTAGTTTGAGCTTGAACTTACATTGATCATGACACGCTCATTTACAAGTCCAGATGTGACCGATGAAATCCTCCTGTTGTCTCCAACAACAGCCACTCGTTTCCCTTCAATACGGATGATGTCCGCATCCTCTCGGACAATTCTTCTCTCATCCCGAACTTGTCGCTCCGATGATTTCCTTTCTCCAGCACCCAAAAGACTTTGGCGGGTGTCCACTCGTTCCTCTTCTGTTGATGCTCCACGAAATTCCCGGACTTGTCTATTGTCTCGACTGTCTCGAACATCTCGAACATCTCGCATTTCCCGGACTTCCCGGATGTCACGAACATTACGGTTGTCACGGTGTTCACGGACATCTTGGCGGGATTCAGAAGAAGGAGAGACTCGACGAGTTTCCTCACGATGAACTCGCTCACGTCGTTCCTCAGTGGATCGAGTCAACATTCGTCGAGTTCCAGCTTCTGTTGCTTCCCTTGTTGCTCTTGTTCTTGTTATTGTTCGACTCCTTTCTTCTGCAGCTCGGACGACAGATCGTCGACTCTCATCTCTTACTTCTCGTCGCTCTTCTTCCGAGCGGACTAAACGAGCTCCGAGGCGAGTTTCCTCTAGAGTTTGCTCTACAGCTCGGACTGAACGGCGAGTTTCCTCTCGAGCTTCTCGCTCTTGAGATCGGACGACGACCATTCTTCGTCTGGAGTCGGCAGAGTCAGATGATGATGCTTCTGATGATCGAACTAAACGACGGCTATCATCTCGCGCCACTCGCTCAACTCGTTCATTTCTCACGAGTCGGCGGGTTTCCTCTCGCGTCCTTTCCTCAGTTGGGACTCGAACTGATGAACGGCGGGTTTCTCCTGATTCGGATCGGACCAATCGGCGAGTTTCTTGACGGCTCCTCATTTCTTCAGTTGGGACACGGACTGATGAACGGCGGGTTTCTTCTGATTCGGATCGAACCAATCGGCGGGTTTCCTCTCGAGTTCTTTCCTCAGTTGGGACTCGAACGGATGAACGACGCGATTCTTCGGATCGAACCAATCGGCGAGTTTCTTGACGGCTCCTCATTTCCTCAGTTGGGACACGGACTGATGAACGGCGGGATGATGATTCTTCTGGTTCTGATCGGACGAGTCGGCGGGTTTCCTCTCGGCTCCTCATTTCGTCAGTGGGGAGTCGGGCGACGGAGCGACGAGATGATGATGATTCCTCTTCACTTCGGACTGACCTGACGGATGACCTCTCGGTACGTCTGTCCATTCGGTCCACACTGGCTGACCTCATGAGTCTACTATTACTACGTCTTTCTTCATTGGTATGGACTCGGCGGCTGTCCACGATTTCTCTTCTGGACTCTTCAGAGCGGGATCTCACGAGTCTTCGTTGTTGTTGTTGTTCAGTTTGGGGCTCAATTCGTCGATTGTCCAGTCGGACAAGTCGTCGTTCAGTTGGGACACGGACACGGGAGTTTTGAATTCGCTCACTTTCACGTCTGGTCATCATAACATTTCGGTTTCGCTCTGTCCTCTCGGCGACTCTCTCGACTCTCTCACTCCTCCGCTCGTCAACTCCTCGGACGACTCCTCTTGTTGTTGTTGCTGTTGTGGTTCGGGAGTTGTCTTCTTGAGTTGAAGGATTGGTCCGTACTCGGATTCGATCCAACGAACGGTCCGTCTGCTGTCCACTAAGGATCCGTTGTGTTCTCGTCTCTTGGTTGGGAGTGTTCTGGGTGACATCCTGACGACGGATTTCAGAGCGGGTTTCAACCCGGGCTCTTGATGTTCTTTCGACTGTTGGGTGGACCCGATTGTTGTTGTTGCTTCGGATACTTTGAAGAGTCCGTTCAACTCGGGATCTTTCTTGATCACGAACTGAGTCTCTCGTGTCTCGGGAGGAGTCTGACGGAAATGCTGATGCTCGCTCTTTACGAATGTTGACCAATCTCTCGTTGTTGTCGTTGTTGTTGTTGTTGTTCAGGGCTGAGAAATGACGATGACGGCTCTCGATCACACTCTCTGATCGAACCAAACGTTGCTCTTGAAAGGCTACAGCGAACACGAATGTTATCAGAGCCAATAGACTAATTGTCTTCATCTCAGTCGTAGAATTTCACTATGAACAAATTTCCTTCGTACTCCCGCGCCGGGATTTTTCCCCTTACAAAAATATTCCTCTTTGTTGTTTTGTATTGTTTATTTTTTTCCTCTTAATTTAAATAATTTAAACCAGGATTTTCACTGGATCGTTTCTTAGTTAAATGTTAAATTTATACTTTCTATGTGAATTTTGTTTGGAAATTTCCTCAAATTTTCTATATAGAATATTTTCAACTTTCTGTTTTTGGAATTGTTTGACTTTTGTGTGATTGAGATTTTTTCAAACTGTGTGTGGAATCTGAAATGCTGTGTGAATTTTTGTTAGGAAATTTCTTGAATTTGGTTTCTCTCCCTTTTTTTTTTATTTTAGATTTTCTCAACTCAACTGAGAAATTTTTGGAGTGGTTGCGGTTGCGGTTTTGTTGAGAGGGAGACCAAGACTGAATTTCCAATGAAATCCTCGGATGCTTTTATACCCCAAAAATATGGATGAAAAGTCTATACCTATATATTACGTGAATCGGATGAGGATAGTGTCTAATTTTATCCCCCACAACCAGACGGAGAAGGAAAAAAAGATGAATGTGTGTGTGTGGGAAACTTTACTCGACGATTCGACTATACATGAGAATGAGAACAAATGAGGAAAATGTATAGGAAAGTTGTGTAACTTTTATCCTAATTGAATCAGCTGAGAAACTGAGAAATGTGGTGGACGGGTTTTGTTATTATATTGGGAATTTTCGGGAAGCCCTGACTGACACACTCTTCATAGCTTTTCTCTCCCATTCTCAATTCTCAATACAAAATACAACACATGTGTGAACAAACTACTTGTCCGTAATTCAATTTTACAATCGATACAAATGAATTATGGGAAGAATTAATTTGAAATTTGAAATTGCGGACTGCGGAGTTTCATTCTATTTTCTATTTATTTTTTATTTTATTTTTTTGGTGGGAAAAATGCTTCAGAGTTTGACGTCATCACATCACACAGAGTATATGAAGAAGAATGAGAAAAGGAAAGTCATAAATAAAACAAAATGTAGTGTGAAGTTCCACCCACAAGATTAGTCACAATGAAATCCGTTGTCCGTGAAATTGGGAATTTAAAATGGGGAAATTCGGGGATGAGGAAAATAATTTGCAACTCTTTGGAACGACCGAGAGAGAAAAAAGAGAGAGAGAGAAAGTTAAGGAAAAGGAAAATACCAAACCGTCTTTTCGCGGAAACCACTTTGAAAAGTCTCTTTGAATGGGAGCTCAAGTGAGAGAAAATGCAATCCGCTACTTATACTATATGAAACGGGTATTTAGGATATTCTGTTGTGTGGTGTCGCGAGGAAATCACTCAACCGGTTTATCAACAAGTGTCAGCCACGGTCGCCAACGACGTACAAATTACATACATATACAAATATATACGGAGAATGAATAGTGATTCTGTGCTAGAAACCTTCAGATATTCTCAAATTTTTTATAAGAATGAGATGGGAATTGAATATTTTGCAAGTACGGTATTTTGCATGGGACATGGCATTACATTTAATTTTGATTTTGATTTAAAAGTACAGCCTACGTCATGGCAAGTTGCGTTGGCGTCTTCTCCGAAATGTCGTTTCTCGACATTTGCAACCATTTTTATTATGTATATATAGTTGTTGTGTATTTTCAAAAAGAATCCATGGTTTGTGTGCAAAAAACAAAGGAAAGGAGAAAATACAAAATAAAAGAACGAAAAGCCAAAGAGAAAGCAAATGAATTGTGTAAAAGGCGTCGGTTGTGAATGTTTGTAAATGAGAAATTGAAGGACAAACTGGATTCCGTAACTCTCGGCGTAGAGGGGTGGAACTACTCTGAAAACATCCAAACGGCGTCCAAATTGTGCAAAGTCATTTTTGCAATGGCTCAAATAATGACACTGAA
>JAIUND010001499.1:0-34372 GCA_034699125.1 Gisinianus flammeolus | reverse complement strand
GTGGGATCATGTCATGTTCCATGTACGTATTCCATTGTCTCTTTCCGGAATCATTTCCCAATTTTCTCATTAATAATGAAAATTGGGAACGCGAGCACTAATTTTGTTTCAGTTTCCCCAAAATATTAGTCCCAATTAATTTCCATTAGCTTTTCAACCATGAACACAGAAACAAAGACAAATGATGCTTTCCTATGAAATGTATTTGGGCTGGATCACTCACGTTGACAAAGCTGTTCACATGTTCCGACATTTTCTCTAATTAAACAAAATTAGTAGGCACGAATTGTCAAGAATATAATGAATAGTCTGGACAGACCATTGAAAATTAAGATAAACGGCGCAGTCGAGGACTTTTCACAAAAGGACTGTTGTTAGAGGAAAGGTGCTCAATAAGCAATGCTTCCTCCAAATTCAATGAATTTCCCCAACATTTAAAGTAATTTGTACATATGTCTATTTCTATGTGTAAATATAATAATTATGGTCTTTGCATTATATTCGTGTCCAAGTCTATACTTTGTCTCCTGAAGTTTCTCGCTAGCTATAGTTGAATTTGACTCGAAATTGTATTCGAAAGCCTCTCATTTGCAGCCAGTTCTTATTCTTTGGATAAAATTTGTAAAATTTTTCAGGATTTCAAGTATAGTTTTACGAGGGGGTATTCTTCCAAAGAAAGTACTTCCCCTTATCAAACTGATGATGAGCACTTGGATATGTAGGTATGAGATAAGATAAAGATAAGGACTCACAAACTTCATCTGCAGACACCTTGGCATGTTATCATTTTTCCCCACTCATAATATCATATGAGTTCATATCATTCTCCGCCACACACCCATGTCAAATATTTCAGCATGTGCGTAAGTGATAAAAACTTGAGCTACTTCCCCGAGAAAGAAAAAAAAGTCAGTTTGGCAGTTGGCTAAAAAGAAGTAAATTGAGTATGGATTTCTCAAAAAAAAGTAGCTTCTTCAGCCAGTCACTCAACATTCTGTCACCCAAAGCAAAAGTAAAAAAATGAACAAGTAACCAATTCCCACCAACACCCGAACAACTGACTGTTCATTGTATGTACAGGCGTAGTGGAGCTGACTATACAGACATGCCATACATTTTATTATATGCGTATTTACACAGAGTTTGCATAGTCAGATCGTAAATAGTACCATATGTGAAAGGACATGTCTGTGTGTCTCTCTCTCTCTCCAACTCTTGACTATAAATTGCACATCCGACCGCCGACGTCCTTTTTCACCCTTTCACTCGTCATCGCCCGAGTCTCCGCTTGAATGGAACAAATGTGCACATGGATGAAGCAAACGGAGGAGAAAGTATATGTTCCAAGATCACAAACGATCCTCATTCAGTTCCATCTGAATCTCCGAGGAGCTGGCAAGATAACAAGCTAGTCGCTTACACACACGTTCCCTGTCTCTACACAACTACGCAACTCTCCTCCACACGTAAGATACCTGATTCTGCAACGACAAGCTTTTCTCAAAGGGGGGGAAAAAAGCCCGCTCGAAATTACTTTTTTTTATACATTCCCAAATCCCTGCAAATAAAACGAAGGCTAGCAAAATTAAAATGATTTAAATCCATCTAAATCCACATCAAATGAGGGTTTTATAGTGACTTGAATTTAGTTTCAAATGTCTTGCTAGAGAAGATTCAATTTCGGCCTGGAGTGGAATTTCCCTGTGCATTTCGTAACTTGTATATAGTTCGTAACGTAATATTTTGAAGACGGAAACTACAAAAGAAAAACTGATGGTGGGGGACTGGACAAAAGACACAACGCAATTATATTGCATATGGTAGAGGTAGGCAAATAAAAGGGCACGGACTTTTGGACCAACGATTCAGAATATTCGTACATGCGTTTGAAATTGAAAAAATAAAGACTGTGCACTCAAAAGTGACTACAAACAAAATCCAATTACTATATTCTTCCTTCATTTTATCTGTTCAATGGAGTTTAGTAGCTATATAGTCCTGCATTTCTTTATTCCCCCACTGTTCGTTCTTGGTGAATTTCCAGAATTTCAAGTAGGGAGTTCAACTTGAAAAAAAAATTGACCGAGTAACGTTCGTGACTACAAATAGTCCACGTACTACGTACAATGTACAGATATATGTAGATAGCTCTGTGTAGTGACTCAATATCCCACATTCAAGCCAAACAATCAGTAACAAGTCGTTCACTCGAGATGCCCTTTCAAAACTTCTTTCCCTTTTCGACTCATTCAACTTTCCTTCATTCGTCCAGTGAAAAACTTGGCAGGGTAATGAGACTTGTAATAAGTTAGTATAACATCAATCGCAGCAAAAGTCTAACAAGGCTGAGAATTTTAAAAACATTCCACGAAACGAAAAAACTCTCCTTGTAAATGAAACTTTTTGTGAGAGTGAGTTGGGGAAAAGCGTACCTGTGACGACCTAAACAACAGAATCTTTTACTCCTTCTCCCTCTCTTTTCGCATTCTTTCAATTGCCTGAATATCTTTACCAGGGCTGAATAGATTCATTCCCAGAAAAAAATCGCGGAAATTCTTCAGAGCTGGAATTCTATTCAAGAGATAGAGAGAGAGAGAGCACCAAAGAAACTTTTCAAACAAGATTCCACAGAACACATTGCTCTTTTCTTAAAATATCTGAGTGAAATTCTATAGTTCAAATCCTCTGCTCCAACAATACTACATAATGAACACGTAAGTTAAATCTCAAATTCCATTTTTTCCGTACATTACAAAATATGTCATTACCTAACTACGTTTTCCAAAAAGATAATGCAAAAACTTTTTTAAAGCTCAGCCGTCATATATGCTAAAGCTGTTGGAATGATGGAAATTGGAATCAATTGGAACACATGGTGGTTTGTGTATGCATGTGCTTATTTGTTTAGTTCATGTTGTTGTTGTATATGTATATACCATCGGTGAGTTTCTTGTCTCTGGAGACGTAGAATTTGTGCTCGGAAGACTGCTTTTCTGTTGCATGTGGAAGGGAATCTTGTGGACTTGTGGCTCATCTGTTCCGATGAACACTTTTGCCATTGTCCATTTCGAATTCGAATTCGAATTCGATTGGAACACTTTTTGTCCTCTTTTACTCATTAATATATGTAGTTTAATTAATCGTTTCTTCCAGTCTCTTTCTCACTCCATGAAAAATGTTAGTAGAACACACAGGATGATGCTGTGGAAGAGAATTACCGAATTAAAGGATCCAAAAATAATTAGATTCTATAGATCCTAAATGTACCTGCAGAAAGAGGAGATGAATGAATGTGAAAGTTTCTCGTTTGCAAAATCATGCTGTTGTTTCCTGAAAATTTTAGTAGAGGATTTGCTCAATTATTAAAAGTAACCACATGTAATTGGTCCAAAACAGAGTAGAATGATGCAGGAACCGCATTAAAGTTCAACGACAGTCTCCCACCAACGCAATTCTCTACGAATCAACTCAATCAACATAGCGTTGACAAAGAGTGAGTATCGGAATCATAACGTAAGAAGGAAATGCAGGGATTTCCCTCCCACACTGGGAATAATATGCTGATTGAGTATTTCTACGGGAAATTGCTGATTTAATGAAAATTCGAGAGAGTACAAATATTGCGTACAGACGTTGATGATGTAGAAAACGTTTTACTTTGTATGTGTACAATGAAATGAATATGCTTGCACAATCTGTACTGGATATATATATGTATGTTTTGAATAATCGCCACGCGTATCTACAGTAAATTAGGATTTTCCAATTTGATCCGCAATCAGGAGTTTATTTACACGGCTATAGTCATTTCTTTTTCAAGGAGAGAGATTATTCACTACTCACATTGTGAAATCCAATCATCCCACTAACGATTTAACGAAGCTAATATCAAATGAATTACGGATGCTGAATTAATTATCGAGTTGCATCTGCATATATGTAATTAAATGCACATGAAACTCTATACAGAGGCAATTGCATCTGATTACACTTGCACCGGCGGCATCCCAAGAAATTCGATGCCTCAAATCAAATCAAAACCATTCCCTTTAAGTAATCACAAACTTGCGCTTTCATTCATTTAAGTTAGAATATCCAAAAAAGATTTTTTCCTAAGCTTTTGCCAAGAAAAAGGCTGAGTTCCTGAAACGTTTTGTTATTGACTATGGCAATATGAGAACGAAATTCGAGTGACTTTTTGTGTGGTGTACATATCGAAAGGAATAAAGTCACAATTTCCATGCATTCGGAAACCATTCATACGGTCATACTATCAGAAATTAGGCCAAGTGTAAAGAGGATTTTCAGCTATGTGGAGAGTTTTTATTTCCCCTAAGCCTACATGTATAGCTTCCACTTGCACGTATACATAATGTGCATTTTGTTCAAGTGCATGGTCACTATAATAAAAGATATTGGCATTGTTTGTACGGGCAATACTTACTTTATTGGGTACATTCAACATTGAGTATACAAAATTGGCCTAGAAAGAGCATATATAGCCGTCGTCAGAGGAGGTTCCTAAAAGGCGAGGGAAGGATGAAGAGAGGAAACCCTTTTTGAAGCTTTTGAAGCTTATCATAAAAAACAATACTGCAACTATATATATGAATACATCCGGGAGCATGACGTAAAAATGATGCGTTCTTTCTTTTCTTTTCTTTGAAGGGTGGAGAAAGTCTAAGGACAATATAATATCAAAGAAAACGTCATCAAAGGAAAACTCTCGTGTTTCCGCCAACTCAAGTTAATGGACAGATGTGCTCACTGCACAGGCAAACACACGTACCCATCTACAGAGAAGCAACGTGAGACGACGGCAAGACATTCAAGGCAGAGACTTGAATGTCTTGTTGCTCTCGTTTGGAGTGAACTAAATTCCAGTTGAATTCACAAAACTTTCTAGTTCTCCCCCATTTATATGGTTTTATGAACACTTCATAAAATTTTATTTTATTCTACATTACATCAGAATGTATACTAGCAAGATTTGATCCAAGTGGGAAATACATCTACCATTTATTTGGATTGTGTACATTTATAAAAGCAATAGGAATATCCATCAAGAGCAATATAATGAATGATAAACATGTACAGAGTTTGACACAGAAGAGATCCTCCGTATGCTTTTCACTCATTGACAGTGACACTGGCTGTACGATACACATCTATTTGAGACGGGATTTGTCATGTAAAATAAACAAATGCAGTGCATAAAACTAAAAACGTAATGAGAGACACAGGGCTCTCTGGTAGTTTGATAGTTCCGACAGCCCAAATATCTGGTATTACTACGTACATATGTACATACCTATGTAGGTACTACTAGGTACCGTATATACTGTACCTACAACCTCTGGGGTTGTATTTGAAAATGTTATAGAACCCCAGGGGATGTATAGCAGGGTGGGGTTCTATAAGAGGGTTCTTAAAATCTATGATTTCTAATGTAATTTAAACCAGAGAATGTCATTGAAAGCATCGGGGTTGTATTGCAAAATCCTATACAACCCTTGGGGTTCAATAGAGTCGTGGGGTTCTATTACAGTATATACGGTACGTGTAAAAATTCATCATTGACGAGTGTGTTGTGTGATTGTGTGTTGGTGCTGTGTGTGTGTGGATAATTGCGACTGTGGAATGAGGAAACGGAGCGAGAATGATCAAACAAAGGTCTCAACCTGCATTCACATTCGTTGTCTCTACTATTTGCTTGATTTAAAATGCAATTCATTTCAAATTCTCTCCTCATTCTTCACTCACACACACAAATCGTATATTCTAAACTTATTTATTCATTCATACAGATATTTCATGGATAGATATAGAATGTCAAAGTGTGTGTGGTCAAAAATGAGGTTCATTCCAGCTGGGATGGAGTAGCTTCATATTTATTTCAAAGACAAACGACCAACTATTGACAGAAATGCATCATGAACAGTGAGTATTACAAAATAATGAAGTTTTCAATACAATTCACATCCGTGTCGGTGTGAACGTCACATGTACATGTTTCCTCAAGAATAAACGTGAGAGTTTTGTTCAGCTATATACGGGTAACTTACAATTTACAATAAGTTTCAACTTAACAAAGTATATGAGCCCCATTGCACCTCCATTGCACCTGTCATCTTCTATTTTCAAGCCAGAATTTTGGATTTTAGATGACGAACAACAGATCTACTTTTATTTGTACATATTTACATTGTTATCATGTTGTCATGTTTTCATGCCCCTTCAAAACAAGAGTGTTTTGTCACTGGCTTTGCAAATACTATGTATGTAAGTATATCATCATTATTAATCTACTGTTTACAGGAGTTTACAGGAGTAGAGGATAAAAGATTCTGGCTGAACATGTGAGTGGCGCCCAGATGAAACTTGTAATCGGATTTGCTTTCATTTTGTGGGAAGGCATATATGTATACCTACTTATTACAAGCAAATCTTCATTTGATCATCCGATCATTTAAAGTCCCTCATTATATATAACTACTGTTTTACTCGGTACTTCCCAGGAGCTCTAGATAAGTTAGTTTGAAGGTTGGTGGAGAGAGACATTCAGTACGGGGGATTACGGTCTACTGGGGTAGGTAGGTAAATATAAATATGATTTAATTTCATGTGTAATTAAATACAGTAGGGTTGTCTGTATAAATACCCTCGAGAGACCTTACATCATATTTTTTGTGCCATGTCCATTAATTGTACAGATCATTCCCTGTCACTCTCCTGTCAAATCCGCAAGTCTCTTCCCAATTATCCGTCTGACTGAATGACATTGCAACCCAAATGAATTTGCTCGATTCTCACGCATAGCTGTACCTTTTCCATAAATGTCGAGCGCAGCATGATAAAGAACGATGGGAAGTGCCAAGGAAAATTAACTTCTTGTCAAAGCCAAGAGAAACTCAAGGCTGCTCGAGATGTGAAATAACTGAAATACGTTTAGAATGCTTGACTGTTATTGAAAAACTGTACTTGCAGACTTTGTCGAGGCTCGCCACAAAACACAAAAAAAATCTGTGTGTATAGTTCTTTAGCAATTCCGCAGTTTTGCAATGACGGAAGTTGCTAACAATTTTATTTTTTCGTGCATGTCCTAAATATTGGGAATTATTATAGATGGATACATGGGAAATGATGGCACAAAAATAGGGAAATACCTGCAGAGTCTGCCACTGCGAACTCTCGCTCCCGTGATCAAGAAAACTTGAATTACTTTTCCCTTGTCCGCCTTACATTTCACTTGACTTTGTCACAAGTTTGAGGAAATTAATGAGGAAACTTTTTATAATTATTATGTTTACTCTTTGATTTCCAGCATTTTTCATACGACAGGAAGTTATAAATTATGTACGCCGGAAAAATATTATAAATACATTTCGGTATTTCATAAAAATGGAAAAGTTTTTAATGTCAATTGAAATCGGTGGAGGGTAAAGGGAATTGAATCTGGATGGCTTCGATCCAACGTAAACTTTTCTTACCTCAATCTTGATTCTTGATGATGTTCTCCGATCCTTTTTCAATCTAGCCAATTCATGACTTTACATAAATGGCGTTATCATATATAAGTATATCAAATTACTTTCATTCCAATTTTTTATTGGAGAAATATAGAGAGTAAATGCTGCACAATGAAAGTGAAATGGAGACTCGTTTTCCAGTGTGAGATTCGAGACATTGATGTGAATGTGTCCCGCGATAAGACTGATAATAAAATAAGATACTTACCGAATTACTTGAAGTATTTTCAGTTCATTTATCGCCACAGTTCCTGGATCTCCACAATGTAAAAAATCGAGAAGAAAGGAAAGTACTTTGGTGAAAGTTGTTTGAGTATTCTGTGTGTGTACTCAATGGTTAGTGGGACATGATATACAGCTATATGAAATACATACGTGCCTGAAGATATTTGAGCTCAACGACATCAAAGACAGAGAGAGAGAAAATAAATAAATATATATAGTAGAATTATTCTGGATTATTCTGAATTCAACTGCAAATATTTGCACATCATCGGCATTATTATTTTCTCAAAAACCAGGATACGGCACATCATCACCACAGTCCACGCTGTACCACGTCCTTTTTTATTTCTCCTCTACTTATGTACTTACATTCATTTACGCTCTGACAATCAATACTGTATTTCAAACGCCTCCAGTATTTCCTCACATCACATCATCTGAGAATGGACCGTGTGCGGGTGGTTGCTTTTTAAGCTCGAACATAACATAACACGGGAATCAAATATGTATACCTACACCTTTCGATTGTTATTGCGGTCATGCCACAGGGAAAGTAAACGAAGTGAGAAGGCATCCTCACATCCTTTCCGTTTCAATTCATATACTGCCGCATGACCTTTGGCTTCATACAATTCGACGACGAAAAATTCACAACTATATATGCGTTTCCCAGTAACAAAAATATTGACTCATCGTACACGTCTGAAGCTAAAAAATAATACCTAGCTACATACTTTGATCTACAACAATGGAAAAACTGTATATATAAAATATAATATATTTACGTATTATAAACGCTTTTTATTTGATTCTAGATCGAATTTTTCGGAGATGGATGGGGACATGGGAGACGTTATGAAGGCGGAAAATGCAACATTTGAATGGACTAGAACTCTGGACTGGGTCGCATATACTGTAAGAAAATTTAATTTGATGATCCCCACAAGCTCCTTTCTCAAGCAATGTTTTCATTAGTTAAGTCACTTTTCTGGATCAGTTCAAATCCGCTTTGCTCACATCCACACAAGCTTTTACTTGCTCAGACTTATTTTAATGGAATTTAGAAAATTAGAAAATTAGAAAATTAAACAGTTCACAAAGACAAAAAGTTAACAACAATGTTACAATGAGATAATTGGATCATTATATCCGGGCTCATTTCACATTTCTTCTCGTTCGCAAAAATTAAAAATTAACTTTCATTTTTGGCTATAACTATCAATAATTCATGAACCATATAGTTAATTAATTAATTCTCAGTATCTGCAGCGAATTTTGGTTTTTGGTTGAGGTTGCACCGCCATTCGCGGTTACGTGAGCCATTTCCTAGAGAATCTAGACTCTAGATTCTAGAGTCTACTAGAGTATCTCAATATGTATATAGGAACAGAGTGCATTTGAAATTCGGACCTGAATTTAATTGAACTTGTTAGAATGAATCTTCCCTTTTGACACCCACCCAATAATTTCACTGCTCTCTCGACTGATTAATGAATCTCCTCTTATATGCATGGTTTTCTCGTGTCAAAAACCTTGCACAAAATCTGATTACAGAACATGCGGAATTTGCATCTGTCATTTGCAAATTCGAATAATCCCCTGCATTAGGTACAGATATATTATCAATTGATGAATGGATGAACTTTCCCCTTTGTACATCCCTTCCATGTCTTAATTGTGTAGACTATATTTGGCTTATCGTTAGTTAAAAATGAATAAGTGAATCCGTTACATGTTTAGCATTTCCAACAACTTTACACTTTCGCCAACGTTGCAGAATTGGCGTAACAACTAAAATAGATTGTTTTCTTCCACGTCATTGTGATACATCTTGACTGAAGGGCATTGCAAATGGTGGTATCGTCGAGTAATATTTCGAAGGGCTCGAGTATCTTTATGAGCCTTGTAATTGTAATGTGAATGTACATACTCACTGTGTCTGTTGTGTTAGGTATATGTTTCTAATGGCTTTTATTTTATGGATCAAGCCAAGCATTATGGAGAGAAAGAGTTGGATTTCCTTTAGATAAATGCCGATAGGGACTCGTGCTTTTGTTTCTCATCTCATCATCCGTCAGACTCGTAAGTAGATGCTCCATTATAGAAGTATATAGAGTAACTGAACTGTAGTCAGGATTCAAGATAAAAATGTTCTCATATATATATGAGTGAGACCGTAAGAAAAGTAGCCAGATGAGCATACCTAGTTTTAGAGTTATAGCGCCTTGAATATTCTCGGCTGTTTGGCGCGTAAATTAGTTTCTCAATGATTTCAAATTTAAGAGCAAAAAACACAAATCATCGGTTTACTTTCATTTAGAATTTTTGGACAAGTTTAACGACAATTTTAAATTACTTTTGGTCAGTAAAAATTGTTTAAACTTGTCCTAAAATATTCTCCATGTTCTGTTGTTCATAAATATGCAAAAAAGTGGTTTTGCTCATCTGGCTACTTTTCTGCCGGTCTCACTCATGTGTTAATTACACGTTACACTTTGTCTCTGACGTATTCGCTCCGTATTGTCTTGATTAATGTGTTTGGCATAGACCAATTGAAAACTTTTTATGTAGAATGGTCTGAATGGTACAAGGATAAATAGAGCTCATGGTATTAAATCTTGAAATTCCCATAGGCCCATTTAGATCTTTCCCTTAATCTTCTCTGATCCTACCAGCAGACTTTTTTTTTGTTTTGTTACGCAACATTCCTCCACATGTGACCATTTGATTTTTTTTTCTCCTCCCAACTGTACTGAAAATATTTTCTCTATTTCCATACATAAGATATGTACGATACGATTTTTACTATTACATTCCTCCCTGGTGAATGTGAATGCTCGACTCGACTCAACTCCTTTGCGCGCAATAATGAAAAAACAACACCACCTTGTTTACAGATGTAGTGTGGATACAGTTGATCGTATATTTGTATACATACATAAACTTACCTTTTTGCGAGATTGAGTAGATTGCTTGAAGGCTCGTAGTAGTCATCAAATTGTAGTAACATGTTCTAAATTACTACTTTGTTTTCCACACATAGGATTTCTCCCTACTACTCCTCCCAGGCATTCCAATACCAATGGGGTTTTTTGCCTTTTTGCACTCCACTCTACTCTACTCTCATCTATTTGCTTTTACTCATAAAATGTACACCAATATACAGGATACGATTTGAGAGACTTATTACACTATTACACACATTGAACATGTATCTTGATTTCAACTTCAAATGAAATGTCAGCCTTGCCTTTGTAATTATTTTTAAGGCAACAAGTTGAAGCGGAAGAAATTCGAGTACATTTTCGGACATGGTATATGTATCGCATATGAGAATTCTCATTTCATAGAGCAAGAAAGGCTTTTCTTTCTTCTTCATTATGAAATTAATTAACATTTCCCTTGAAAATCATTTACGACTTTACGAGTAAATCCTTATAGTTTGGATTTGGCCATTTCTTTGAAACGTACGCCTGTTCCTCTACTTTCATCTTCTACGAATATTCTTGTATATAGATAAGTTCTGTGGTCACTGTTATTTTGGGCCATGTTTGTTCGTCTGAATGAAAGGAAATTGAACTCATTGGTAGAGAGTTTAGTTGTTGGAGGGCATTCATTCAAAATTTGAGATTATTCTCTCTCCTTGATCTCTTCTGTTCTGCTTTCTGCTCAATAGAAGATTGAGCTATTGAAACTTTACAATTTACTCTATCAAAGGTCACACAACAACAATTTTAAAAATGTACTTTTCAATTCATTTATTTATTAATGTTGGCTTTACAAAGAACTTGTAGAGTATTTTACTGTACGTGTATTTGACTCTGTTTGTGCGCAGAGTCTTAATTTCTTGTGAAAGTCAGGTTTCATTGTTCGGGACAATTCCATTCATGGAAACAACAGGGGACTCGGGGACTCGTATATTGTAATTGAATTGAAAGCTCTCCCAGAACTAAAAAAAATGGGAGAGACTTAGAATTTATTTTTGAGCCCTAAATACCTAACACAAATACGTAATATACAAGGGTTTACATTTTGTAAGCTTTGCTCTCTATAGTATATAGTAAGCTCGGCTCATAAAATTGATTCCAAGAACAGTTAGTCAGTAGACTATACTTCCTTTAACTTGTTTGGACATTTTTGAAACCATCTATAATTCAGTGCTTTCTCTGTATACGATACGAATTTCAGTGAATTACTATCAAACGCCCACTACTCGCCTAATCTCAATTATTCAGCTTATTAGGGATTTGAGGAAACTGGGTTTTTACAATGGATAAATCGAAAACAATGATGATAGCTGTAATGTGTACTACATTATAGCTATCATCATTGTACTTTTACAAGCATTTTGTATTTTCAAAACTCCCCAGTAAAAACGTGCAAAGCATGCTTTTATCAGAATCCAAATGATCCCCAGGAGTCAAATACGACGACATGAGAGGAAGCATAAATCAAAGCTTCAGTTTTTGTATAGTTATGTAGAATGGACAAAAATTGGCAACGCTGAAGAAATTACGCTTTACGTATATGCATTAAGATTTTAAAAAAACGCTTGAACGGTGGATTTGGTTGAACCGCGGATTCCCTTTCCTGGGTTTTGCTTGAACTTGTTTTTTCCCCCGTCATCGAATTGATTTTGCAGAGGATCCTCGTCAAAACCCATACACACATGTGCAATGCATCAAGACTAAGTAATTTCCGAATAACCACCACATCATATCCCACTGGACACTTCTCGGAAGCATCCCGTAGTCAGTGTATAGCCTCAGGTATCTGTATTACCTAAATGACAGTACACATACATAGTAATACATCATACATCATCGATATATGAGGATATTCCGACTTCGTTCCTCGTAACGGAATACTGAGGATGTTGTACATAGAATTTGGAGAGGGGAAAAGAGAGACAAGAGGCATTTATTTTATCTTTTATCACATCTAAGATGCCATACGCAGTCCAGAAGAGGACTGACTGACATCCCCGGAGTTAGCAAAAGCAAGTCAATTTTCTCATCCTCAATTCCGAATTTTAAGAGACAGAGGACCTGTTGTATAGAGTTTTGTACACACTTTAATCGATGCAAAAACACAATTTTGTCACTCCCATCCTGTGAAACATGGATATGCATATTAGAAATGTTTAGACTCACACAACAGAACAGACAACCAACCCATAGTCAGAGTTTTTTTTTTTACGTTACACTCACATGGTAAATGTAAATATTTAGTTTTCCGGAACTTGTCTATTTTATTGAGAGGCAAATGTGTGGTAGTGAAACCTCCGCTATATGAAAATACAAAAATACAGTAAACGCAGAGCTCAAACATCAATGGAGTGAATGTGGAGATTTTGTAATGGAAAATACAAGGAAGCTGATTGTAAACAATCTGTTTTCTTCCTCACTTACGATAAATATTGCAAAGGATAGAATGACAGGAGAACACTATCTCTGCGCTGTAGAATATGGAATTAGGAAACAACCACACTGAAGAAATATTCATGACTAAACAATAAGCAAGATGGAAAAAAATTGGTTGGAGGTCTGGCCTCAGTAGAAATCCGCCTGGTTTCACTTGACTCTAGGTATACGTTCATGTTCATAAGCATTTGGTTATTTTGTTTTACTTTTTTTTCCTCGCAAAACATTTCAGTGAAATGTACAGAGAGAAAGCTTTCTGTATTTTTATTTTCTTGTATGTTTAATCGAGTGGAAGACTCCGTTTAAAAGGCGGACACGTACCCTCAATTTTGAATTTTGAAGTCCATGTGCGTAGAAGCGTCAACATTTCATTTCAGCAGTATGTACATACATATAGAGAACTGACAGACTTGACAGATTTTTGAAGATAGTTTGCTCTGCGTGCTTTCTTTCTTTGAAATGCACTTGAGAAGATCTCATAGTGGTATTTATTTTCTTTAAAAAAGCGTTGAAGCTCACCATTTCCGTCAGTCGTCAGTCTCTTCCATGTGAAAATATCCGGACACGAATAAAGCCTTTTCTTTGTGAATGGAACACACTACTCCCATGTACAGATATTTTATTTTCAGACTCTTTTCAAGAGAAACCAAGTAAATGTTTTTTTTAAAAAAAAAACTAGCGCATTCTGCTGCTTAATGCTTACTGTTGCAAGAGTTACTAAATCCTTACATTTCCATTTCTGAGCTTGCTTTCCCCCCGTATTTTATTTCATAATGGGTCAAATAAAAACTAAATAAAAATATATGTTGTTGATTTTAGGTGATTGGACCGACGGTGGTGCTCATTGGAATCGTGGGAAATATCCTCAATCTGATCGTCCTCACTCGACCTTCCTTCAAAGGAGTCACGTACACGTACCTAATAGGACTTGCTTGCAGTGATCTGGGTGTTCTTTTCTGTGCTGTCACTATGATGGTTCGTATATATACCTTTCTTTACGACTCAATTAATTTCCTCTTGATTTTCCATCATCCCTCAAGACATCATCAAACATTTTTTAAAAGTCCTTCCATCTAAGAATGTTGAAATGACTATAAATTTAATGAAACAAATATGTCAACTAGTCCTGGTACATATTATTTTGTATCTCAGAGTTCTTTGATTGTACATATAGCTCAACTCTCAACTATTCGAGAGGCTGCCCTGAATTTAAAGTAAACATGAGCAAGTGTATAGTAGAACTTATCTACCATAACTTTGTTTTCCTGAATCGTTGTTTGAAGTTTCTTCCATATAAATACGGAAGGAGCTCTCTCGCAAGGCTTCATTTTAAAAAACTCGAAGGGAATCTCCTAGATCTCGAGTTACGAATTTCTTATTTGTGATATAAAGTATGAGCGGGGGGACGAATGGATGGATAAACAAATTAAATTAAATACAGAGAGGCTCAACTTTTCCTATCTCAAACTTTCAACGGTTGTGAAAGGTTCGATGAAAGTTTCGAGTTTCATTTGGAATTTGTGAATTTGTCCTGTAGTTTTCAAAATTGGAGTGGTGCCTCTTCACATTTGCTTCCCAGTGAATGAGAAAAGTGTTTTTTTAATAGCATTTTACACAAAGTCACCTTAGGTTGTTTTTTCTCATCCTTGTAAATCAATCCAAAATGACTTTTAAAGGTATCCAACTTGCAAGTGGATGAACGAACATATCCAGGTATACATTCGAATTTCAAATATTTGTCAACTAAAGGTAGCTTCAAAGCAGAATTGATTGAGGATTTTTATTATGCACTACAGGAAATAAAATTTAAAGTAGTTTGAGACATGAGATGTTTCTTGAAAATGTTATTCATGACATATATAAAGTTCATTGATTTGTATTTTGCTATCAGATCATCAAATTGGATGAAAAGTGAAAACGATGCATTTACATTCATTTGGATGGATCGATATTCGGATAGGAGGGAATGAACGTCACTAATTGAATTTCGTACATTAATTACGAGTGCACAAGTAACAGGATGCACCGAAAAGTTACTTACCTTCCACAACTTTTAGTACGTCATCCATGACAATGTTGGTAATCAAAAGGGACATTGTCAGGGCCACAGTATTCGGAAGTGAATGGGCATGAAAACGAAAACAGAAATAGACAATGTGGAATCTTGTAGAGCGGAATCGACTTTGTTTTACTTTTGCCTAATAAAATCGTGCAGTCCTTGTGTACATACACGATAGTTTCATTTTGTGCGCAGGAACAAACAGTAGTAGTCAAACAAGTTGTTTGAATAAAAGATATATTAAAAACATGTTCAATCTTTCCATATGATATGATGATAAGTCCCACAAAGTTACGTTACTTCAATATGTGACTAGGGAATTTGGAGGGAAATATTTTTGAAACTGTAAGAGACTATTCAATAACAAACATCTTTATGAGAATTTTCTAGCAAGTCCCTAACTTTTCCTTTGAAAATTAATGTTGTACTTTTAATTATATGCATATAAAACAGGAAAACAAGGTTTTTGGTGCGTAATGAGAAACTCAAGGAGAATTTCCAATGCTCTAAAAGACAGCTATTTGAAAGATAGCATACTTGTAGTAGATAGTAGATATGTCGATGATTAATTAGAGAAGTGTGCGATTCTCCAAAAGGCTAAAGGTACTACACTATTAAAATAAAGAAAAAGACTATCTAGATTGACAAGATAGGTACAAAACATTTTTCATACACATATTAGATTCTCTTTCAATTTAATGCTTCTTTCCCAGTTTCTGTGTACTCCAGAAAGTGCAGAAAGGAACGCTTTGATATTGATATAATTGATATAGGTATGTCGTTGTTTATTCATCAGCTGACTGGTTAAGTCTGGTAACACGAAATTGTGAGCTGTTGACGAAACGGAGAAAGAGTGTGAGAGAAAGAGAAAGAGAGAGAGAGAGAAAGAAAGAGCTGTCAAGCGAAATGTGTAAACCAGTATTAATAATGTTCAAGGGGTTAATTAAGTTTTCCAGGTAGGTATTCCCTTAGATTCACACGGAGATCCGACAAAACAGCTTGCAATCCTTCATTCCTTTTGTATTCATTTTATATATAGTATATAAATCCAACTAACTTAAGATTTGCGACTTATTTCACAAAATGTGACAAACTACTAACAAACTTAAGGGAGTGAACATCCCACTGCTCTCTTTGTTTTCTCATTTACGTTTGTGTCTGCTCGTGTGTTCCGTTGCTAGGATTCCGGAAGAACAAAAGATTTTGATTAAAGTATTTGGGAGAGGAGGAAAGCATAGCCGCAGGAAGGAAAAAGACAGCGAAGCAATACAGATAAAGAAACGACAAGTTTCTCTTTGTTGTGAAGAATCCATGGAGATGTGAAATGTACATTCATATACATATGGAGTTTCGAGTCTCTAGTATTTTCATTCATCGTCACTCAGCAGCATGAGGATCCTCATTACTCCTCATCCTTCCAAAGGCAGACGAGGATAGAGAGAAAGAAGGAGGAGGAAATGTGAGAAGCTTGCTCATGTTCAAACTTTTTAATAAATATATAGAAAGAAAGTTTGGGGGAAGTCAAGCTCAAGATCTTCATTTGGTTGAGAGGAGACAGAGCGGTTAGGAATTTCTTCGGGAGAAAGTTGAGAGTTTAATATCACAATATTACATATATTAAATCTCATATTCCACGGAGACCGGATTACGAGCATCCACTCCCTATTAAAAATTACCCAGCTCACCTTTTCATTTTTTTATTTTTCTTTTTATCCCAGTTTCCAAATTCATCGTCACATTTCTTATGGAGTCCTTCTAGTTGCTACACGCATGTGTGAATAATATAAAATCTCTTTATAAGCTGTCGTCTGGTAATAACTATTCATCCGTGTACATAAATCTGCATTTCATATCCATAAAATATCTCCGTGACCGCTCAATAACTCAATTCCCTGTACTGTTTATTATACAGCCGGATTTATGTACATATATGTGCATATATGCACAATCGTTTTCGTTTACAAATTGTGTTTGTGTAGGACCGGTGAGCTGTTTTTGTTGTCAGATTTCCCTTTTGTAGGTACTCTACGTCCTTGTCTCATTTGAATGACAACATATCATGTCAATGTCAATATATATGAATACACTCAATACACAAATTTCAAGTGTACACAGATGACTATCATATTTCATTGGATATGTAAAGAACAAGCCAGAAGGCAGTCACAAAATATCCCTTGATCAACTTGCAATTGAGAATTCCACTGTCAGTCCCCCAGTGTTTACATAATTCCATCCTCCTTCATCTTTCATTCTGACTCATTATTATATGTATTCGTGTACATAGAATTGCTCTCCAGGAGCGTGGATTTTTTTATTTTTGTCTTTATCTGTGTTTTCAAAGATCAATTCCCTCATAGAGAATTGAAATGAATATGATAACTAATAGTAAAATGTGTTTTACCTTTGTTTTCTAATGAGCTTTATTTTCCTCATTGTCAAAATATCACACACGAGCTCATTTCAGATGCTGAAATGCATTTCATGTTTACTCCGACTTTCCATTTGCTCGATCCCCTCACAAGAACTATTATCATTTCACTAAGCTTGACTGACGTTCAATTTGAAGTACGAGGGAAGTGAAATATGAATGTCAGTTATATAGGACTATTTTTTAATTGGTATATGAGATAGAACAAAGTGGTGTTGGGATATCGTAGACAGACTGATTAGACGACAGCATATGAAGTTTGAAGGGATTCTCTTTATAGGTTAGGAAATGGCGAAAAAATGTACATGACGCGTCAAAAGTACAAAACTCAGCATTCTTTTTGGAAATCTCTTTGTTGGTAGTTTGTAGAGATTTATTCAAATCTGCCTACAGGTAATAATGGCTGGACACACAAGGGAATGAGGCAAGTGAAATAATTTTCTGAGTCCACACTGAATTTTGGCAAGGGTCAGAACATCGTGGTGTGTGAGAGTGGTAAAAAGACGGCTCTCAGCAGTTTCCTTCACTCGTCAATTTTCCCCGTGAATTCAAACGATGTGTCCAAAGTTGTACCATAGAGAGATAATACATTTTATTGTCACCACTGCCACTCAAATGAAGGATTGCATGGGTTATAAATTTCACCATCAAGGGTCCCTCACAAGTCCAGGAAAACTGAATCATATAGTGTTCCTTCAATTAGTGGGCATGATGATGAATGAGCGTGCCCAGCCGGGTCATCACACGAGAAGAGAAATCTGAGTCCTCATTCATTGATTTTACATTTGACTTGAAACACTCAACTCAAGAGTGTGATTCTACAAAAACTTAAGATTTCAAGGATCCATTTTGAAATTATTTCTTCCTTACCCAAATATTGAAGAAGGATTCAAATGATGGACATGCATGAGATGAGACCCTTTATTTACCACACCTTAAAGCTTAAACCATTCTTCTGCTCTTACGAAATCCCCCACTTTTTAAATTTTGTTTTCTGGAGTAAAAACAGAAAATTCACTGCGTCTTTCCAGTCCATTTCAACGCTGTATTTTTCACACTTCCCTTTTCTTGACCAATCTTTCACCTGAGCATAAGAAAGGTCACGGTCCCTACTTACTAGGGTCAGACTATCAGCAATTCTTTTCGGCTGGTTCTTTTGTAAGAACAAGAACAAAAATCTGATGACAATTCGCTGTTCGAATTTATAGATTTCCATGTTTTGGCTGGTCTGTCAAAATTCAGACGACTCTAATTGCTGAACTAGACATCCGAATTGCCTGTAATTTTTCGTATGACATTGTTTTCTGCTCCTTTCACACATACTATAGGACTACTGCATCGTATCTCATTCTAATAAAAAGACATATGCACGTGACATGCATATTTGACCTTCCTCGTATCGTATATTCACACTGAAAAATGTCTTTGTAAAATCCGAGTTTAGAACTTTCTCATTTCATAACGTGTAATTTTGGGACATTGCTTTCAGCATATTATGCCTACATTTTGAGTAATTATAAGGACGAGACTCTGGATCTGGATATTGACATTGGTTCAGCTTAGAAATAATTACTTAATTACTTTTTCCAACGTATACCAGCGTAATTGTTTTGTTGGTTATGAAATTATGTAGATGCTTTGAAGTTGTTTTGCATACACTTGAACTACTTGTAACTCCACAATTGACAATTTCAAGCACATTGTCGCATTTGTTTAATGAAATGGATTGTGGAGGATGAAGAAGTTCAAGTGAAAATGCGAGCAATTGCTCTAGCAGGAGAAGAAAAAAGGGGTGACAGGAGAGACTTTTTAAAATTTTGATTCTGTTGTCGTCTAGTTTTTGTTTCCATTCCCGTCTTAAGTCTGGAAAATGGAGTCATAGAGAAACTAAAGTTTAATAAGTGCGAAAATCCCAGAATCCCTGGAATATTATTGAACGGGAAAGGGAACAAAGGGAAATTTATGCGCGTATTAATTAAATGATCTCATAAATATTTAATTCGTTATTGGCCTGCCAGACGCGGTATTCAAGTTTTTTGCTTGAAACGAAGTAGACGCGACGTGACAAATTTGCACTTCACTTTGTTTTGTAGTAAATCAGATTGAAGAGGGAGTGAATTGCTGTACAACATAATTAGAATAGAGAATGGCGTCTAGCTTTAATTGCCAAACGTCAAAAAGGAGAAAGGAGATGCATAATTCATGCTGAGGACTTTTGACTTTCTCTCTCCATCAAGCGAACGTCTCGTCCATGCCATGTCATGTGTATATCATCATGATATTATCATGTCAAAGAATTTTTATGTCTGCCCATCCAAAATTTTTTGGCATAATGAATCAAGCTTCAGACTTGCCAGTAGCATAAATACAGATACGTACATATACCTCATATGTTATTCTATACGAATCTGTTTTCGTTTCCTCGTGATTACTTTCACTAGAGCATGCAAGAAGTCAAAATACAACAAAGTTGAAATGCTGGTCTGACGTTTGTATTCCGATACAAGTCAAAAGTGGAGGGAAAACGGTATTTTCATGAGAAATACGTCCCTTTCACTCACGTTCCCCCAATTCTCAACATCCTCCAGAATCGAGAAAACTTCAAACTTAATATTGCCGAAGGGGTTTGTAAACTCCATAAGCAAACTAAAAACAATTTTAATTCCTTGTACGTATGCATTTTCATTAGTGGTTAAGTAAATGATTGCAGTAAATCACTAATACTGATCCGTATCAGTATTAGTGATTTACTGCAATTTAGTGACATACTGAGCAAAAATTTTACATTGTATTTCTAGACATGATGAGTTTCTACATTTTTTTATGCTCAAACTCTGCAAATACAGAAAAAGTCAGAAAAAATTTATATTCATGTACAGTTGTTGGAAGTAAAATGTAATTTTTGTAGTTGTGTTTCGAACTTCTACTTTAGTCTAGCCTGCTCATCTACCATCTCGATACGCAGAGCCTTGAGCAAACTACTTTTTAGATAAGCAGAAAAAACTCAAGTGAGTTTCACTTCCCTTTGCCCAGATGGTTTCAAGGAAATCACGTTCTTACAGAGCATGTATCGTTTGGAAAATGCATTATGCCACATCCTTTGGTATATTTTTCCAAGTTCTTTTGAAAGCACTTCCTTTAATTTGACAGACTCATGCGTATTATATTTCCTTTTTACCCAATCTTACTGACTGTACATATTACCATCGGAATTCATTCCTCGGATATGTATTTTAATTAATCAAACTTCTTTGAATTTTTATTATTTCGTTCCTCCATTCTTCTCAATCTCAAGATCTCCCGTCATATTATAAAAAGAATGGAAAAATGTATTGCAACAAAAAACAAGTGTATTTACGTACCGAGCTTTGACGACTTAAAATTTCCAGTTGCAGATTCTGAGAACGTGGTTTGAGTTGTAAAGAATGAGGATTTGTCATGAATGAATAAATCCTCCAAATTTGCATGCTTTCTAATAAACAATTCTATAGTACAAGAATATCGCATGGAAAACTTGCAACAAGTTTGGTGACAATAAAAAGAAAATGTACGACGCAAACAAAAAAAATGTTTATGAATTTTGCAGAGTGAGTATGAAAATAACCTCACAAGTTTTTCAAAGTAGTCAAAAGCTTCTCATCAGAATCTAAAAAAAATTTGCCTTGAATTGGAATTGTTCTATAGTCAAGTCAAATAACTAATCTGATAATAATCTGGATGGATTTTCTACCCTTCAACTTTCTCCCAATCTCTTTTCTCACTTCCCTCCTAAGAAAACCCCCCCAAAAGTTTTATTTTGAGCGAGTAAATTAAAAACAAAGTCTTGTACTAAATAAAGAATGCTTTAAGCAGGGATTGTATTTCTTCGCTGTTTGAAATGGAACGCCTCATTTTGTTTGTGCGATGATAAAGTCGAGAAATATATATAGGTATATCTTTCTTTTGTTTTCGCTTTCCCCCCATTTAATTTAATGTACTTTTTTTAGTGGTTTCTACAATTTTCTCTCGGCTGTAAAATACCAAACCGTTTCACTCAACCAACATGTACATACACACCATGAAATTTCTTATACAGATACTTGTCCCGAACAAGAAATAAATAAGATGTGGATCATAAATGCCAGAGGTCACAAAAAAAAGTTGTCACCATGACTCTCTCTCTCTCCTCTCTCTCTATACTTTCTACTTTATTGGTCAGAGGCGTGAAAATGAATCAAAACCTTCCAGGGAAAATGTATAGATTTCATTAAAGTTAAGGCTACTTTTGGACTTGCAAGTATATACCTTAGAAAGTAGAAAGTAGAACAAAATTACGCCTTTTCCTGGTCGCTACATATATTGGGATTGTCATTGGAATCGGTACCGAATGCTGATAGGAAAATGGCAAAAGTTGACAAATCTAATAACGATCGTACAACTACTTAAGGACTGGAGGGAAATTGTAATATGGTTCCGAGATGTGATGTTACCAAAGTAAGGAAGATGAGAAAAACTTATTTGATATCTTGAGGAGCATCTTCCGCGCATTTGTCCAGTAGTCACCACACTTGTCTAATGGAATGCAATGTAAAAAAAAAAAAAAAAAAAAACTCATGAGAACAAAAGAAAAGAGCAATTCTCGCGATTACAGATAAAAATTCGTCACAGTCGCCTTTTCTAGCCTTTATTCTGCCAGTCGGGAATCTCATCTCTTTTCATCTATACCTCACTACAGATATACACACAAAAAACAAGTCTGCATCGCACGGCACCAGATGTTACCCACTTTGTTCTTTCTCCGTATTCCTAGTACATGCAACAAAATTATTAGTGAATGACGTTTCCTCCGAAATTCCCTTCTGCTTGTCCTCCAGCTCTGAAGCAATCATTGCTGATTAGTTGATTCGAAATGAGAAAAACTGTGGATTACTCCAGAGCAGACGACCCTAAATGAATGTTGTCTACAATGAGGCAATATTTATACTCGATTCTTCGTTTGAAAATGTAAGCTTTTACATCCGTATTTCTATGCATATGTATTAAATATTCTCTCTCGAGGAATGTCTTTGAATTCGGAATACTCTCTCGAATTGCTATGATTTTAAAATGCATTTGAAGGTGTAAGCTATACAATGGAGCCAACTTGACAATATTATTGCGCTATTTTAATTGGCAGAATTACTCAAGTCTCTGGAATTTTATGTGAAAATTAGACCAACTTGCAAAGTAAATGGGATTAGATCCCAATTCCCAATATATAAATGTACCAATGTCGTTTCCAAGCAAGGCGTGAGTATTTCATGCGGGTGGAAGTCTGACTAAAAGTCTAAAAGGCTGGAGCTCAAAAGCTTGGGAAATTCAGAGGAAATGACTTGCGGGTGACCCAAGTTTATGGGGAAATATTACTTTATGATGGCAGATATATTCCTTGCAATTTACTCAGAGACTGCAAGTAGACCGCTTTGTGGTTTCCCTGCAGTATCTATATACCATGGTACAAAACATGATAACAAATAACATTTTCCGGAAATGCTACATAGAGAAATAATGAAGTCAGCTCTGTATTGTTAGCCTTTAAGGGAAAGTCTTGGTTGGTGGACGGAAGAGGAACGAAGCTAGACATTTTTTATATTGCTCTCGGGACACTTTCCTCATTTCTCGAGATTCTCCGTGCAATGTATCCTACAATTATTATTGAGTGGAAGTTGGGAGTTTTATTCTGCGGATGGAATGGAACTGATTATTATACATATCTGTATACACCACGTGTGAATGTGACAGGGAGCAAACGAGGAGAGTGTACTTATGTGACAGTGACAATGAAGAGTTTCAAGGACTTGATTGTCGTCAGTGAGTGATGTACCGTACCAGGAACTACTATAGCACCAATTTCCATTGTGCGATCCTTTCCCATTTGAACATGGAATGCAATCAAACTGATGAGACAGGATGATTTACAAAACGTATACAGATATCTTTCACAGAACATCACTCGAGACTGATGGTGAGAGAATACAATAATAATTCTATAGATACCAAATTGCACACCAAACACACATGCAATATGCAATTGTTCCAGTTTAAATGGATGTGGGTTTGTCCAATCAAACACGAAATTAGTCACATGAACGTTGAACAATTCATAGGTGTTGGGAATCCAAGCTCAGGATTTATGACGTATAGATATAAAAAATATAACAGAGTTTCCTGAGACTCTTTTGGTTACCACTGAAATGGAAAATAAATAAGACAAAAAAGACAATGCACCACTTTCCTCTTTTGTCTAGTAAATATGAGTTGATGAAATTGGGATTTTATATTTATTTAACAGGTTCGTCAGATGCAAGCGACAGAAGATTCATGGTCATGGCTTGTCAGCTTTTACTTTGCTCACATGGAGCTCCCATTGGCCAACACGTTCCAAGCAGCAAGTATCTTTAGTAAGTACAATATTCCCTCCTCGTTCCCTCTCTTTATCTTTATAGAAAATTGACTGTATACGATGGAATATTTAATGTATGATTGAATGTGAAATTATTGTATATATGTATAGTTGTCGTTTGTGTGACGGTGGATCGTTTTGCTTCCGTCTGCACTCCAACAAAATTCAAGAGTGTGCACACAGCAAACGTAGCCAAAACCGCCATGCTGATTTGTTACATCCTCGGAGTCATCATTTCAATCCCATTAGTCGTTCTCAAGAAAGTAAATGACTTCAATGGGGGTTACAAGGCAAATGAGAATCAGGACATCACTCACACTTTTCTATGGAGTCTGTACTCAATTTTTGGGGAGGTGATCGTTCGTTTTGGGCCTGCACTCATCCTCACAGTCCTCAATACTTTAATCATCCGAAGTTTCCGGAAAATCTCTCAGAAACGGCAGGAAATGCGAAAAGGAGGGAGTACCCTCTGTCACACAGAAGAATTCCTACTACGAGAAGGAAATATTTCCAAAAAGATTTACAAAGAAGAGAAGAGACTCGTCGTGCTTCTCATGTCCATTGTTCTTTTATTTTTCGTGACAACCACTCCCGTTGCATTCCTCAACATCTTGTACACGGAGAATTACGATACTAATACTTGGTTTCAAATATTTCGTGCCGTGGCCAATTCATTAGAACTATGTAATTTTGCGCTCAACTTTTACATTTACTTTCTCTGTAGTACAGAGTTCCGAAAGAAATTCCTCAGTTTCTTTAAATTTCTTTTACCAAGCCAAAAAAATAATAAAAATGAGTTTCAGTCCATCACTCTCCCAGAGCTAACTCATCATAAAACCAATCAAATCAATAATAAAGCCAACGTCTAATTCCCATTCACATATACGTTTTGATTGGTGATGAGAGTCCACATACATACTAAATTTATTTTTATGTCAGATGAGAGCCTTGTATGATTTTTTTTTTAAATGCTGCTTGAAGCAGTGCATGTAATATATATATATTATTATGTGCATATATATACTATCCAAATTATAAGTTGTATCTTAACTAGTGGAATGCCCGGCGCTACTGCGGCGTTATCATATTTAATATACGTAGGAGCTATTCTACGGCCATGAGCCCTCTCGCATTTTAATGGAGGCATGGCCGGACTTTAAAGGAAAATAAGCGCTCGAGAAATAAGTGCATAAATTAAGTAACGGATTCCAGTCCCTCAAAAAAAGAACTTTAGAACATCTATTAGGAATTTTCTGTGGAATGTCCTGCCATCTTCCGGCATATTGTGGAAACGTACTGGAACTTGCCATGCGCATGCGCTCAGTGTGGATATAAGGGCCGCATATGTACGTGCGTCAGGAATGGACCTTATATAGGGAACGTGCCCTTAAGGGTTGACCGATGACCTCAAGTAAGGGACCCTTTATATGTGAACCCCAAACGCACAACATATCACCCCAATTAGTTTTGACCTCAGTCCATTTTGAAGTGGCCTTTTCCCAAAACGGACGGACGGACGGACGGACGAACGAACAGACAGACAGAATGCGCCACATATGTATATATAATTATTATTATTATGCTTTATTGTTGCTCAAAAAGATTTGACGTATATACACAATCATGTTAGTTATGACAGCACATTAAATCATATGTGTAGAATGTCAGGTGGTCATGAGTGAAAATAGTACATACACCATGACTAATTAGACTATGATTATGTATGACAAAAGAAAACACTGACACTTAATCAACACTAGTCACCAATTTCCGTTAACCCCACTAGAAAACCAGTGAACTCTTAAGTAATGTTGATATAAGTACTGATGTTTGTATAAGAGGATCAATGCAAGATAGATATTTAAGAAATGAGAGTTGAATTCTCAGTGTCTGTAAGTTTTTAAGCTGTCTACTATGTATAGTCAATGTAAATCATAATTATTAGCACTTTTAAAGCGTCTATACACATGTGTGTACATAAATACTTTTGCAAACGAAAATTGTATGTATCGAAAGTAGAATGTAAAATAGTTGTATTCGTCTTGGAATTCGCATAGATATTATTATTTATTGGTAAGAAAAAAATGTGCTTTGATAAAAGTATTTTCGATAGACCAAGTCACATGACAGCGAATGTATCATCGATAATTGATAATTTCGTAAATACTAGTAATTTATTGAACTTTCGTCTGTACTGTCTTTGCTCTATGTACCTGCTCTATTTATGCATTTTAATTGTACTTAATGTAAAATGTAAATCAATCATGTACTATATTTACACAATTATAATAAAAATGAGTAGTATCCACATTTAAATTACTTTGAAAATTTAAATATTTCTTCACAATATCGAGGACGCTCAGTGCCATCCCCTATATTTGTCCTTTCCTTATTTTTTTATAATGAATTCATCTAATTATTGTGATTGTTAGCCACATTTTGCACCGGAAACTTGAGATTCATTTTGATTTTTAAGGGACACATTTAAAAAAACTTGGAGTACAACTCTGTTGTAATTGGTGAAAGGTAAAACTTTCTCTAAAGACAAGGCGACTCTCTTTATTATTCCTACAGGGAAATAAAAAATACTATACGAGGAGTTTTTAATATTTAGTGAATTTTTGCGAGTCAAAGGCAAAGAGAAAGTCGGCTGACTATTACTTACACTGTCTGCATGTCCTTGAGGCTCCTGCATACATTAGCTGCTAATTAGTTATTGCAAGGGAAAAATTACTCGCTAGGAGAAAAAGTACTTGAGAGTCATAGACCCTCGAATATGATTGGTATATGCAAGCAAATAGAGTGAGTGCGGACTACTGATAGTACACATTTGTGCACAATCTAATTTCAAAACAGCTTTCAGAAAGTTTTTGATGGAAGTCTTAAGAAACGCGTATACGAGACGATTCCTGGGAATTCTCCGCCATATGACAAATGGTAGTAAAAATTAAGTAAGTGAAATGGTCGTGACAATGAACTGAAAAATTCGTGGCCACGCATTTCCTGTTTATGTTGAAAATATCATAATTAAACATCTTGTAGATATTCATAGAAATTCAGAAGTACTCACAAAAGTACACAGTGATGGCGATGACTCGTTCTTACATAGGTATGTATAGCCATTGGCTATTAGCCAAAGACATAATTGCAATTGCAACTCCATTTCAAAAGGAAATGTTCAGCATGAAATTATGCAGCATATAAAATGGGTGGGTGTGATACAGCTTTGCCTGCACAATCAAGTCAAAGAGCCTTCATTTTCAGAAACTCACAAGGGAAAATACGTATGTATAGACTATTACTGTTTCGTGAAGACTAATTTCTCCTTCTAATTGTTTCTTTTGTGGAGTTTCTTAAAATGCAAATTTGGAAGGAAAGAGAAAGTTCTCTTTTGACTTGTTTGCAAGTATAAAAAATCTAATATTGTTTCATCCCGGGTAGAATTTTTTTTAATTCATATCAAATGCAAATTGTCCATGACGTAACTTGAGCATGAAAATACACATAGACATTTTAGAGTCAATTATTGGTTTGCGAAGTAGGCTCAGCGAGGGGGCTCACTAATTTCATACGTTCCGTGGGAATGAAAAATGGTGGGCAAAATATTGACATGAAATATTTCGAATGAATTGATGGAAAGGAAGCACTTTTTGCAAATTGATCAAATGAATATTTCATGCAATTTGGAAGACTACCTCGGAACTTTACAAGCCGTATGAATAAACAGGAAGGATATCACTTAAATTGGAAGATGCGGTGCGGTCCATATAAACTATTTACATTTTTTGCTTCCAGGCAAGAAAAAGTAAATACGTAAAATTATGTGCATGTATGAGAAGCTTCTTGTGTACTGCATGACAAAAACGTGTTCTTTCAAGTACACTTCTCGGAATTCTTCACCTCCACAAGTTCCGAATATTGAAATTTTAGATACTCGCAGGAATTCCTTTTAATCTCAAAGTAATTTTCCCTCGTTGCAGCACGAAATCACACTCCCCACACATTATGCAGAAGTACGTGCATATCCCACTTTATAAACGAAGGCAGAAAGTCATGCTTGTATAGATGAAAGGGCAAGGACTAAAAATTGTACACGTGACAGCTCATCTTAATTTTGGGAATGGTCTGAACATGCTCACGAAATCAGACGAAAGAGGAATGTACAGACTTATCGACAAAAAAAAAAAATCTTTCGATTGACAGTACTTACATGAAAAGAAAAAAGAATTTTTGATACTTCTTTAGGAAAAATTCCACACCTCGTAGACAAGATCAAAGCAGAGTATATATGCTTGAACTTTATTTCTCCTCAGTATTCATCTTTTCAATAAGTTCATCCTAGCGTTTTAATTTGATTCTGGTTTCCCTTTTCGCACTCTCACATTTCCTCAGACCCTAATAAGTTCTTATTTTTACGCTCTAAAAACCCACACACGGGGACATGACTTCTTTTCACATGAATTCTTCCAAACCCTCATTGAAGACGAGGAAACAAAGACTCGCTCTCACTTTCTTCACCATGGACACATACCGCGTTACTATCTATTTATTGACTAAATAGAAATAGACTTTTTCAAAGAACACTACAAAAACTAACATGAAATCTCTCTTTTCCTAAATGGTATAAGATCAAATACAGCCTTAAATAATTAATTCTAGTGGCAATAGTTATATGCAGACTTCAAAATCTGCTTGCTGCTTTTGCTATCACAAATGCAGCAAGCAGATTTTGAAGTCTGGTTATTTATAGTACTTTTATCCAAACCGTTTCCAGTCATTTGTAGGGAAACAATTGTTTTGAACAAAGAGGAAATCATGCTGGATGCTATAGAGATGGAAACATTTGAGGAGCTAGATGAAAAGTATTTCCCCGAAAGCATTTTTTAAATACAGATTATAAAGTTGAGACGTATAGTGAAACAATTTTTTGTGCTAGATATGAAACGTGGGAAGTAAAGCCCCGATTCCTCATCATTTCCTACAAAAGTAAATATGATTACACACAATTTCAAATGAATGTTCTCAGGAAATGAAAAGTTTAATCTCCATTTCCATTAAAATGTCCAACATACGAGAATGAGTACAAGGAGCACGTTCTAGAAATAATAAAAACACACAAGAAAAGTGAGATTTGGATTCAATTATATAGAAACATATCGAATATACGAACACGCAACTATGATGAAAAAGAGAAAGTACAGGCGATTGAAATAAATATGAGCCCACATTTCATACGACTTGTACATACAAACAACAAGGTTTTAAACCGCTGTCTTCGTGACGTCTTTGAATTTGAAAGTATAAAGGATCGAGGCATTAATAAAGAAACATTTGGTGAAGAAACTTGACATAAAAATAAGATGAGCTTACTCTCGAACAGACTGTGTGTGAGTACTGCCATTGCAGTTTGCACACAAAGAATACATCTTCATTAGTATCTCTGGTACAACATGTTCGTGACTGTATATGCTCAAGTTTAAAATGCGGAAAATACACAAGAAAGCTGTGTTCTGAATGAATTCCTTTAATTTATTTCACGAACAAATATATAAACAATCCATTTTCCTGACGATTACGAGTACATATACTACGATTTAAATATCCCTTTCAGTTAAATCAACAAGAATGGAATCTTTCATATTTCCCAAAGCCATTGTCTCTCGAATTTGGAAGGCGACAACTGACGAAACCACAAGAAGAAAGCCAGACAGAAAATCTTCAACGTAAGCGTGTGTAAACCTTCATTCAGAATGAAAAACATAGTTCAGAACGGTATACATATGACGATGTGAATAGAAAAACGGGCCGCGTACTCCTTTCTAGAAGTCGAGATATTCGAGTTTGAATGTGGAGCAAAATTCTAATAGCGAAACTCGCGAGTAAAATTCGTTTCATAGAGATTTCCTTGAACTCTGCCGTGCAATTACTTTTATTACACAATTTTAAGAGAGTCCTCTAGCAGCGATTTCATCAACGTGGGTTTCCACCTTTGCCGCTCACTCCTCGGAAAATCTCTTTAATTAAAATTAAAAATTTACAATTTTTTTACTTTAACTTTTTCTATAAAATAGCCCATGTTTTTCCACATATTACTATGCAAACAAGTGGTAAGCGGCCCGTTTTTCTATCCACATCGTCATATCATTATGGTTCAGAAATCCTCACGTCTTACAAATCAAACCTTTATACACCAAAAAAACCTTCCTGGGACTTATTCTGAATTGCAAGCTCAAAATAATGTCTCCACCCTAATCTGTTTATGTTTGATGGGATGCCATACTAATTTTAACTCCATTATTTGAAATCAATGCAATGCACTGTATAATTCTTGCATTTTAAATAAAGAAATCACATTCAAACTTAAAATTATCAAAGGAGGCAAAAAAACGGTTCGTATTTTGTATTTCATATTTATGCAAAACAACTTGTAAATTTGAATTGACGAGGATTTCTCTAGAAAAGGGGACAGAAATGAATGTCCCGAGAGTTGGAAAAGAGGCTTTTGTTTTCTCTCTCGTTTCTGTATATTGTGACTCTAAGGGAGAAAAATGCTGACTCGAGCTTTTTCCATTTTTTGTATATTCATACACAAGAGACGAAGGGCCATCTTTTACAAACAGTTTTAAACCACTACAATTAGTTAAAATTTTTTAATTTAATTGTTATAGAGTTGTTAAAATGAGCTAAAATTGGAGTTGCAATAATGGGCGACATCAAGGATTTGTTATGAAAAGTAATTCAAATATGCAAGTAAAACCCTCGAATTCGCTGCTGTGCACACTTTTTGTAAAAACAGCCCAAAACTTCAAATTCTGTGGGAATGCATAAAACACGAAAGTTTTGTTTGACAAGCTTCACTGGAGTACGTTGAAGATGCAAGACAAATGTCTCTACTTTGCCTAAAATGTCCGCCCTCGTTCAGTCATACAGTTTACGAACGAAAAAGAATCTAGTGTAGTTGAATGTCTCAAGGAAATTCTGGAGGAAATGTGAATTTGCGAAGCTGGTGAAAAAACTAGGGAAATTTAAATACGTCGATAGTGAACGAATTTCCCTTGCTTTTACAGCATCAAAGAAAATCACAAGAAGCACTTACAGGTGAAGGTTACGACTATTTCACCAACGCACATGCCACACACAAGGGTAGGTTTTTATTTGTCATATAAAAACTACAAGATTTAGCCCCATTTAGTCATATAGCCACACTCTGTTCTCTTTTAGATGAATGGAGAAAATGAATTGACAGGAGTAAAAGAAAACATTATCGCATATAGCCTTGTCTTTGTCTAAAAGACTTTGAAATAAACTACTGTCCATTAACCTCCTTTTGCTTTCCAAGCAATATCAATTTGTTGGAATTTGGAAATATCTAGTCAATGAAACTATCTACGTACTTATGCAGTACTACCGGTTAAATTCAATTTTATCGTCAACGTTAGACGTAAGGCTGCTGTTTTTGATGAATGGAGAAAGTAAGTGAAATTCGAAAGAAAGTACTAATCCACAGAAAAAAAAACTGTTTAACATGAAAAACTGTTTAACATGAAGTACGAACTTCAATTAATGCAAGGATAAAATACCGAACAAACACGCAAATTCTCTTTATTTTTTGTAATAAATTGGCAGGTTCAGGTTTTTTATTCATTTTTCATTTCCATTATGCAAATTAATGTTCAATGATACACAACGTTTTTTTTTTTTGTTTTTGGAGTTTTGCTCTCCATCATAAAGTATAGAAATGAGTCACACTTCATTCATTCAAAGAAGGAGAAAGTAAAAATTTCCATGTATAATATTATTACTATGGGTATTTTCTTGACACTTACGATTACGAGTACTTTATAACATTTTGTTTCCAAAATTGGGATTTTAAAGAGGGAGTGATAGTATTTTTTTTTATAAATTACATAAGGCTTTCACAATACGAGCAAACTGAAGATTGTATCTTTTTTGGCTGTACTTGCAATATCAGTAATTAGTAATACGGTTTTTATGATATAGTTTATAATGAATGTAAATTCCTTAGAATAATTTCTTGATAATCATATGTTCATTCAGTTTTTTTTGCTGCTTCACAGACTTTACAAAGTAGTTTTAAGTCAATTCGCGGATGAATATATTAGTTATTTGTAGATACAAAATCAGATGATAGTAAATAATAATAATAATAATATGATCCAGACTTGTAATTTAAAGATGTGTTTTTGAACTCTCATGCGAGCCATGGAAATACTTTATCTCATCCACACCCCACACGTTTCATAATTAGGTACACTATTAGTTTCCTCATCGAGACATAGTAATATACTTATGTACTAGAGTGTTGTGTTATCTGGAGTTGTGAATAAGAAAACCAGCCGCATGTCCTTTTTCACTTTTTTGCATATTAATATGTAGAAAAACATGGGCTATTTTATGCAAACAGTTAGAAATTTGTAAAAAAATTGTAAATATTTTTAATTAATTTACAAATTTTAGTTGAATTCAAACAAAATATATGGCGATTTCTTTCTTGTGATTTTTCAAATTACAAAATCATAAGAAACGCCTTGGCGCGAAAGCTGCCAAAAAGGAAAAGTCAAATATCTCGATTTCTAGATACGGACATCCGGCTGGTTTTCTTATTCACAACTCCATCTAATATTAATAGTTAATTACAAACAATCCATACATTTAGTCCAATAGAACATGCAAGTCTAACTAGTACGAGTATAACATTCATTATTGTATGATATCATGTGGACAAAATCTAATTGTATCCCTATTACATAAATAAATAACAATTATTTGGGGCTTTGATTTGAGAAGTGTTTCGATTTGAGCCAAATAGGAAATCGAGACAAAAAATTGACAAGGGAATATTTTACACAAAAAATTTGAGAAAAATGTAAATAAAAATATACAAAACTGACAGTGTTTTTCGTCATTTTGCCTTACATAAAAAAATTGCGCCGTCAACGGTTTCAACATACTTCTGGTCTCTCTCTACAAATGTGTTTCTAATAATTTCTTAGTTTGTTTAGACAAATATGTAATAAGATTGCTTTGAATTGACAGTTTTATAGATTTTGTTAAATTCTCAATGACGCATCAGTATATTTCAGTAAAAAAATTCAAAAAAAAAAAAATGATTATCTCTTTCACGCAATCAGTATTTTTTTGTCAAATTGTAATTGTTAGAATGATACACAGTTAACAGGTATATATTAATAAGTTATTGTTTAATATAATTCCGTTCGGAACAGGATACAGACTTGGTTCAACAAGAATTAATAGTATGCAGTATTTTCTGCTGGATTCAATGGATATCGATGTCTATATGTAAACAAAATATTGCTGCTTATAATTTAAGACATAGATCCATATGTAGTGTACATATCGTACAGCAGCTTGAGTACAGATAGAGAGTAAAAATTGTACTGTACAATAACAATAGATTAACAGAATTTATCCAAACTGTAAATAGGATACCGTTAGAAAAATTTAGATAATTTGAAAAATAAATACATACAAATAGGCGTTAGAACTAGAAGCGGTGGTAAAAAATATTAAAATCTGTATGTAAATTTATACATTATCTTTATAACTCTGGTAAGTGATTAATCTCAAGACTAGAAACTTGTATAGGTATAACTTAGTTATAACATATGTTAACATACACAACTGATATATAGTTAAATCTTCGGTTTGATGACATTTGTTCCTGACATTTTCACAAATAATAATGGTAAATATTTATTTACTTAATCCAACGTAAAATAGTGTATGCTTATTTGTATGTTATAATAACTTAAATTGTAATCTTTTATAAATGAACTATATATGCTATGCTATGTGAACAAGTCATCTTATTCACACTTTAAACTTTATCATTACTGCTATAATATCTTAAATGTACTTTTATGCATTCTCGCGTTCTATTTTGTTTTTTTAAACGGGAATATTAAGTTCGCAGTTAGTAAGTCGTTAGTATTGTCTGCATGTACATATTATGTACATACTAGGTATATAGATTCTATTCCACTGTGCTTATGTATGAGAATACATTTTTCAATTTATTACTAAAATGATTTTAAAATAGTAAATATGTAGTGAATGATGGTACTGGTCAAAGATTCCTGTTGTTTTACATCATAATAATCATTATAATTGTCGCTGCAAAAAAATCTTTTTGGTTATCCTCACTCTTTGAAGTATGAATTTAGATTCTAGAATATGCTGGACGGAAGGACCATGAATGCTCCGAAATCATGACACAACAATATTATTCTTTCTGTACTCTTT
>JAIUND010001498.1:0-34374 GCA_034699125.1 Gisinianus flammeolus | reverse complement strand
GTCCAATTTGAAAAAATCGTATTGATTTTCCCCGGATGAACCCACCTTGTATGTAGATTAATAGTCCAGTTGCCATGCTTAATTAAGATTTAGGATTCTGCTGCATATGCGACGTTTTTGTGCTTATTTTGCTTTGAATTTAAAAGTACAAAATGGTATTTGCATTTACAAAGTTAAATCTTTTATCATTCATTTGTGTAATTATTGTTCAAGTCCAAAGTGATGACACTGCGCATGCAGACGAAACCAAACATTCTCATGTCATTCATCACAGGGGACAGCAGGGAGTTGTAGAAGGTAATAAACCGAAAAATTCAAATAAACCGAAAGACAAATAAGTGAATTAGCAACCTGCCAATGTTTGTGGTGGACATCTTTTGTTAGCTAATGAAGATGATGATAGTACTCCACCGAAGAGTTCAAAGGGTAATTGTATGGGAGCAAGACATGCTTCATTTTTTATGCCGTCCGACGTGGAAATAATAGAAGGAAATATTACAAATGATGTTCAGGAAATTAGGATCAACAAATATTATGCAGTTCATCGAGATCGGTTTTACATTCGGAATACTGGAACGTCATGTAAGTTATGATGAAAGATTTCATGTGTACTTTTCTTCTCCATTTTTTTTACTTTTTGCTTACTTGCATATTTAATTGATTGTATGTGTAGTAGAAATTCAGTTACAGCTAGATCAGACCACTTCTGAAGCAAGGATTCGTGGAGCGGATTGGGATGATGAATATGTTTTGGCTAAAGGAGTATTTCATTGGCAGCTTAGAAATTTGACTGTTAAAAATCCGGATGGGACCATACAATTTAATACCAACTCGACGGACCCACCATTAGAAATGGAATTGGTTCATTTTGGGAGAAAGCATGGATCTTTAGAAGCAGCATCAAAGGTTCCTCATGGAGTGCTTGTAACTGGTCATCTATTCGAGGTGAATATTAAAATAGAACATTTGTGTTACGAAATATCAATTTTGTCGCCTTTTAACTTATGAATCATAAGTTATGATGGATGTATAGCTTGTGGGGAGGGATAATCCGGCTTTGGAACCCGTAGCAAGATCCGCACTCTCTACCACATTCCCCAATGATAATTTTAAACAAGTCCATGGACCGTTGGATATCAAATCCTTATTCCCAAGTGAATTACGTTATTATGAATTCGATGGCATGTATCCACTAAATCCTTGTGCAACCGAAGCCAGATTTATTGTTTTCAAGAATCCATTATTTGTATCCGCACGACAGGTGAACGAACGTTTGTTTCAAAATGAACATTTCAGAACATTACCTGTATATATAATTATTATAACATCTTCAAAAAACAATATGGTTTGCTTTTAAATTATCCATTATGAAATTCCAAGCTCAAGCGATTCGGTGGTTTACGAACTGAAGATGGACAAAAGATTTCGGATCGGAATTTTATGCAAGCACGTCCTCCTGCAGTTGTTCAGAAAAAAGTTGCATTAAATACGATTTACTTGTCAATTGTTCGCAGGCTGGATTTACCCGGTGAAGCTTCCAGACCAGCTCTGGGTTTATGCCCTTGGATCTCACTCATTTTTAATAATAAAAAGTTCCAGCCTGCTGTATATTTCATATTTACTTTCCTTGCTGTCCAATTCTACTTTTTTCAATGTCATTTGTTTTTTATCCTCTAATAAAAAATAAAATAAACGATAGGAATAATACTACAAATGACTCTTCAAAGCAAAGTTACCTTTCCATGCAATCATTGTACAATTTTTCCATTCCATTGCTTGATCTCTTAATATAAATACATGAAATATTCGTTATAGCTGTAGTCACGCAAGCTGCATATACATATAGTACATAGAGAAAATGAGGATTGATTACTAGCAGGAAATGAGGAAGTATATCAAATGTCAAGCAAGTAATATGTACTCGTAATGCATACAAATATCTGTATTATCAGTAAAACTTTTTATACATTTGAATGGCGCTCTGCACTTCCGCAAAGTTGAACTTGTTTTATCTCCATTTAATTTATACACGCACATCGTCAGACTTTTGTAAACCAAACACCACAACTATTATAGACTATCAATTTATTTCATGGACTCAAACTAGTTTTTGTGACATTTGTGGGCATATTATTTTTGTTGGAAGATGTTTTGAATAATCTCAACCAAAGTATAGATAACACAATTTAGATTATCCAATTAAACTAAGTAATTCAGCGTGTTCTTCTTGAAAAAAGGAAAGTGTTGATTCCTTGAGGTTTTCTCTCTAGATTCTTCATTCTGGAGTGAGATCTGAGAGTTCAAAATGAGGGCAAAGTTGTGTGAACAATCGTGACCTTCCTATTGCTGTACTGATTGTGAGTTTGAAGTCAGAATAGAGTAAAGTGTCAATAGAAAGCAGAAAGGGAAATTATAGATGAGACTCCGCAGTCTATACTTTACCAACAAAATTACTTTACATGCTCTATAGAATTAAGTTTATACAGAATTTGTCTTAAAGTAAAACGGCAGGTGGATTTTGGGGCTCTGAGCAACTGGAAATAATAATAACAAAACTAAAAGATTCAACAGTGTAGGAAAAGTTTTGTGAAGGTGAAGTCTATATAAAAAATATAGCTGAGGTGCACTATCGGCTTTCAAATTTAAAAAATCTTATCGTATGCTGTTTGGAAATTTCACAATGATGAATGTGAATTTGAAAGAAAACACACATTAAAATCCTGTCGGAATTAGGGAAATACAGACGACGTGATCTCAAATTAATAGAGTGTGTACAACAATGAAGTTTTCCAGTGTACAAAAATTGTTAATTTTGTCCCTTTTCACCATTTCCGAACTCGAATTCTTTTGCCATGGGCAAAACAGAGGCATTGAAACGGTGCTTTTAAATGCAGAATGGGCCTCGAATATTTGGACAGTCACGAACGCTAATCACAGTACGTATTTATATGGTTATGATATTTTTTTTAATCGCTGATTTGATTGAATGATATTATCTAAATTTCAGATCATTCTCCTTATATATTTTCTAGGCATCTCCGTCCCCGCAGAAGTGCCTGGTGGGATTTACACAGACTTGGGATATTCCGGTGTATTTTCAACCCCCATTTACTACCGGTAAAAACTAAAGTTATGTCCGTCTTTTCGCTTGAATTAAAATTAAACTTTAAGTTTATTTTTTCCATATTTTTCAGGTTTAACGACGTAGAAACAAAATGGGTCGGAAGAGAAAACTGGACATATTCAAGATCATTCAATGGTATTTCAATTAATTCAATTATATAAGAAAGTAGGTATGTATAAAATATCCAACTCCGTACAAATGTAAATACTTGCATACACTGATTTTTACAGTCACTAAAGATTTGATGTCCAAGTCGCGTATCGTGCTTGTCTGTAACGGCTTGGACACCGTTTCGGAGATTTTTCTTAACAATATTTCGATTGGCTCAAGTGACAATATGTTTGTTCGATACATATTTGACATTAAAAATAATTTAAAGGTTAACAACATCTCATGTTTTGTGCTACAATTTTTCAATTAATCATATATGAGTACGTTAAATTAACTATAATTACATTTATTTCGCAGCTAGGAGTTAATTTCCTTCAAGTCAAATTCCAGTCACCAGTTCACTACGCCGCAGGACAATGGGATAAACAGCGGCTTAAATATCCTGTGTACCCTGAATGTGTGCCGAATGAGTATCATGGAGAATGTCGTAAGATATAGTTTAATCATTATTCAATAATTTTAATTATAGATGAATCAATTCTCTCACATTTTTAATGTACATATAGATGCGAATCACATCCGTAAAATGCAGGCCAGTTTTTCGTGGGACTGGGGTCCATCCTACCCATCTTCTGGCATCTGGTACAAAAACAACACAACATACACGCAATATTAAATTCAAGAGTATAATTCACAATTACTAAGTATTACGGATTACCGGGGATTTTCATTTCGCTTCATAGGAAAGATATTTCCATAGAAGGATTTAATGGAGCACTCGTTCGGGATACATTGCTATTCATCTCGAGCAACACTCAAAAACCAGATGAGACTCAAAATACAATCTGGAATGTCACCACAAAGGTATGAAAAAATGACATGTAAAAACATTTACTGTCAAATACAGGGAAATTATATCAACTATATAGTTAAATAAACTTTGACTTCTTGTCAGGTTTATTTAGAGGTTGCTGACCCCTATGAACCCGGAACCATTGAACTTATATTAACAACATTTAATGGCAGTTTTGTCAATGTCACCCAGGACATCATCCTCAAAGAGAAAGCTCAGGTTCTACACTTGAGTGTCAACGTTTCTGTACGGGAAAAAAAACTGTAAAAAATACGAGCATAATACACGAATTATTCATAAATTAAAGTGAGATTTTCATCCAAAAGTTATTTTAATCGGGATTTCACAGGGTTCAGACGTGAAACTGTGGTGGCCGAATGGATATGGTGATCAAAACTTGTACTCTGTCCAGGTTTTGTACACATCCAATAATTATGGTGAAACGAGTACAAAAGTGATGAATGCTGGTTTCCGATTAGTTCAACTAGTAGAAGATCCGATTGACAATTCGGACCCGAATAAAGGTTGGCATTATATCTTGTATGTTATGTGTATCAATATTACGTTTGAGATCTTTTTGTGGATATAAAAGTGAACACACACGTAGGACACTCTAAATCATTGTGATGGATGTTCCTCATTTATATTTGTAGGATTATCCTTCTATTTCCGTGTCAATGGAGTTCCAGTCTATGCAAAAGGGTCCAATGCCATTCCAATCCACGTTCTTCCCGAAAGAGTCACAAAGGAGATGACAGAATGGTTATTTGACTCTGCAAAAGAAACGAGTATGAATATGATTAGGATTTGGGGTGGAGGAATTTACGAATCTGACTTGCTCTATGAGGTAAAAACAATTATGATACTAATAATTATTATTATTTTCTCTCTCTATTTTTTCGCATTAAAAAAAATCGATTTCTATATTCCATATTGAATTTGATATTGTATAATTTGGATGTGGACAGCTTGCTGATAAGTCCGGCATAATGATATGGCAAGACTTCATGTTCGCTTGCTCAATGTACCCCACAAACGACGAATTCATTGAAAGTGTTCAAAAGGAAGTGGACACACAAGTGAAGAGGATTCAACATCATCCGAGCATCGTCATTTGGGCGACAAATAATGAGAATGAAGCCGCCCTTCGTGGGAATTGGTATGGAACCTATCAAAATTTCTCTCTGTACGCCGGCGACTATGTCAAATTATACATTGACACCATTAAAAACCAAGTAGAAACACTTGACCCTTCAAGGCAATGTATCCCTTCATCACCCTCCAATGGAATCCGGCACTCCCAACAGGAAAATTGGATTTCCAAAAATCCATATTCAAATATTTATGGAGATGGTGAGACACTTTCACATGAATATTTTCTCCTATAGGTATATATATATTCTAAAGAGCTCACTACATCTTCCGATTCTGTATGTACATACATATTTCAGTTCATTATTATAACTATTTGGCGGATGCCTGGAAATGGGATATTTACCCAAGGACTCGCTTTGCATCAGAATATGGTTTCCAGTCATGGCCGCATCCCTTCACTTTATCAGATGTAAAAAATCAGCTATTTCTATATGTAATGTTATTTATGTATATGCCGAATGAAATGCCTTTTCTCTACGATCGGGCTAAACAATTATTTATATTTATTTTGAATCCACACACAGTACACAGATAAAACGGATTGGTCTTGGAATTCGAGCATGATGTCCCATCGACAACATCACCCATTGGGTCAATTCCAACTGAAGCTCCAGATACAACTCCATTTACCCATTCCACATGTCCCAAATGATCCAGCATCTTTTCAGACAATGTTATACTTGGCCCAAATTACTCAGTCCATGTCCATCAAGACGGAAACGGAATTTTATCGCCGACTCAAAGGACAAATGAACAGTATTAATGGGGAGGGTCAAAATATGGGGGCTTTATATTGGCAACTTAACGATATCTGGCCTGGAGCTTCTTGGTCATCAATAGGTAAAAATGAATTAATGCAAACAAAACATTTTGTATATTATATAGTCATAAATTTTAATTTGTATTTACTTTGTTTATATTTTTCTCATCAACCTCTACCATTTTATGCGTTTAATAGAGTCCACTGGACGTTGGAAAATGTTGCATTATTATGCTCGAAACTTTTTTGCGCCAGTCATCATCTCACCGTTTAAGAATGCCCAAGGAGGAGTTCAAGTTTATATGGTTTCCGACTTGAGAGAGGGATTAAATGGGACGTTTCGTGTTAGACTCTTTGACCTGGACAACTTGGAGCCAATGACTGATACCCAACATGCAGTAGAAATTGTAAGAATTTAACTCATTATAGATTTAGCATTTAGCATGTAGGTATAATAAAAATTACTGAATTGGTTTGTGTTTTGTAATAAATACGTACATATTTACTTAAGTACATGATCCAAAATGTATATATTAATATTTTTTCAGCTGCCGTTCTCATCGACTCAAGTCCTCACTCTCCCACCATCAGACTTTACACATTGTGAAAATTCCCTGTCCATTTGTCTCTTGTATTTCACGATGGAAAATATTCCAGATAATTTCCTGTTCCTCACTTACCCCACTGAACGTTCTATCGTCGTCGATCCAAATTTAAGAATAACAAATGTGACACAATTAACATATGATGAAGATTCATCATCATCATCCACATCATTTGCATCCGTCTCATTTGCATTGACTCTGTCCACAGAAGCTGTGACGCCTTTCGTTTTTTTAAATGTAAAGAGAAACGATGTTTTTGGGTGGTTTAGTGATAACGGTTTTAACATGGTGACTCGCACGCAAACAATTTATTTCCAGTCCAAGTATCCGTTAAGTCTAGATGACTTTCAAACTGGACTTCAAGTGGTTTCTCTGTACGATGCTGCCACAGCATGAAAATGTACACTTAAAACATTCGGTATTCCATAACGTTTTTGTTCTATACTCAATCCAGATAGTTTTATCCACTGACAGTTGTTACAACATAAAATATATATTGAATTAAGTTTTCTGTGTTGAACGTTTGTGTAGTTTGTGTCTTTATTGACTATCGTGATTGTTAAATTTTAATAGGAATGAGAATGAATAGAATAGAATGTAATTAATTAGCTACTGCTAGTAAATGCGTCAAGTTATTTTGTGTTTTCCATACCGTGAGCTGTGTACAGTGTAAAACTAACGACGAATTTATTTTATTCCTCAATCAAAAATACATGACAAAATATAAAGTGTCCATAAAATGAGGTTAATTGACACAGGTGTTTTTCAAAGTATGTATATATAGTGCATCTGTTTAAAACTCACCTGGTACATTTATGAGCTGCTAAAGCTAAAAAATATCTGGGGATGAGAGGTTTCGTGGATTAAATAAGGATGAAATTTTCTGCAAAACAACGTGATAATCCATGAAAAAGGGTTTATAATAGTCTTTCTCGAAATAGCCATAAACAGTAATAATAATAATAATAGTTGTTATTATAGATATTACGGAATTCACATAAACTTTCATGCATCCAGCCACCTTCATCTTTTCCTACATGTAAAATATGGCTTACTGCTCATCCTTGTTGTAAATTTTTATGAAGCTGATTTTTGTACCTTTTAAGCATATTTAATTGCCAATAATATGTATAAATACTTTATTTACTTGTAAAAATCTGTATATTTAAACTACAGATTTTTTTATTAGATTTTTTTTATTTGTCTCGACTTTATTTTTGCAGCCCATTATAAATCAAAATAATCCACAAAGCCAACATGTTTATAATGTTACGGCAGTCACGTTGTGATTATGCAAGCTATATACATGCAAATAGTTGGAACATCCAACAGTTGGATTCCAACTCGATAAAAAAGGATCACAGAGGATATAAAAATAGAAGTGATTGATTGACGTAATTGTTTTGATCATATATTTATTACATAAACAAATAAATAATATATTCACAGATTGAATTGTGCATTGCAAAGCAAAATCATAAAACGGGCTTTCGCACATTTCAATACTTACTGGTATTTTGGGGCAGGATCATTTTTCTAATCGCCTTTTAACTGTACATCTCTCTCTGTGTAGTGTGTATTTAGTAAATACTATTTACTGAAAATCTCTGTCACTTACGATCGATTAGCTGACCATAAGTAAATGGTAACGACTTCCAAAAAAACATGGAGTATCTCAAGTTATTATTATTATTATTAGCTTTAGGGCGGTATTTTATTTTTGTATTTCTGTGAAAACTGAAAAATTTCCTTGATTTCACTGGCAGAATTAACTATTAATTATTATAATCATAAATTTGTGTTTGAGTGCTTTCATTTGTAATCGCAATAATGTAAGGGCTAAGTCACAAATAAAATGATTATAATTTACAATTTACTTAGTATAAGTTTGTTTTTAAATGATTGTGTGATTTGTACATATTTCAGACTGCACACACAGTGCACAACCACCTACTTCAAACAGTAATCGTTTTTACAACCAACTCTCGATCCACATTCAACTGTACTACTTGTAAATGACAAAAGAAGATAAGACTTGGTGATAAAAGACTGGTTTTGAGAGTTTGTTCTCTTGTGTGTTACACATTATAGTGTGTGACAGCAGAACTTGGACAGTCAACGTCTATATACTCTCAGCCCTGGACGAAAATGTGGGGCACATCTTTAATAAGTACTTGCCTGTGCATTTTTGCACTTTCAATTTCACCGGTAGTCATCTCCGAAGTCGTTAACACTGGAGGAGAAAAAATAGATCTGCGAGCTCTCAGAGCTGAGGGGAAATGGACTGCAACCAGTTCAAATTTAACAAATAACTTCTGTAAATATACGTCATTCAGTATTTTTTTATTAAATATTTTTTTGTTCATTAAGAATTTAACTGGATGTCATATTTCATTTCATTTCATTTTTTCGTATGCACATATAAATTCAACAGTATATTCCGTTCCTGCTGGAGTTCCAGGTGGAATCTACTCGGATCTTGATGCAGCGGGTATATTTTCCACACCAATTTACTGGCGTTATAATGACCTGGAGACGCGATGGGTGGGTCGTACCAATTGGACATTTTCGAGAAATTTTGATGGTAGTTTTACATTTCATTTCATTTTTACTGTTGCTCTTAAGTGAAAAATTTATGAGTTTTTATATATTTGTTTATCCTTTTATTTTTCTACGTATATATATAGTTTCATCAAGTTTCCTTGCTAAAAATGCAGCTGTATTGGTTTGCGATGGTATTGATACCATTGCCGACGTTTTCATCAATGAAGTGTTGGTTGGACGGAGTGAGAATATGTTTGTCCGGTACATTTATGATATTAAGAGTGCTCTCAAGGTATATATTTACAGTTCCATCACCATTGTATATAGTATATAGTAAAAATAGGACTTTTAATTGTATATACTGGTCAGATTCGGAATAATTTACATATTTTAAATGATCATTTAAAGGAGGGCAACAACACTATTCGAGTGAGTTTCCAATCTCCCGTTGAATACGCTCGAAAACAATTTGACGAGCAAATCAGTGCCAATGGATATCCAGTTCTTCCTTCTGCTTTAGATCCAGCGTACCAAGGGGAAGATCATGCAAATCACATCCGTAAAATGCAAGCGAGTTTTAGTTGGGACTGGGGTCCATCCTACCCATCTTCTGGAATCTGGTAAGAAAACAATTGAAAATTCACAATTTAATATTATTTAATACAGATATAACGGAAGACTAGAACAAAGTTTTTTCTATCGTATGGATGACTACCATGTATATAGGAAGAACATTTATCTTCAAGCTTATGACGATGCCGTCATTCGGGATGTCATGGTGTTTTTTAACACAAATAAAGAACAACCTGATGAAACGGCATCCACTTCATGGAATGTCTCTGCTCGTGTTTATACTGAAACTCCAGAGGGTATTTCGGAAAAATCCCCTCGAGGAGTTTTTGCTCCATTTGTCTACGCTGAGAAGCAACCCGTATTTCTCAGATTTGAAGTGGCTTTCCCTGCGGGTGTGAGAAAAGTTGAACGGAAAGTTGTTCGGTCTTTGAAGGACTTTCAAGACCTCGCACTTGTATTTTCGGTAAGTATATAATATACTTACTGAGGATACTTTTCATTTACATTCAAAACCTCAATAATAATAATAATTTGTTCAAAAAAAGTATGATTTATTTATTCATTATGTTTTTTTGTATTTTTTTAGGGAGAGGAAATTAAAATGTGGTGGCCAAACGGATATGGAAATCAGGTAATAATAAATAAATACACATACATATTTACAAAAAACTGAGTAGAATTTTGCGGAATCAAATTGAAATTTGTTAATGACTAAATCACTAAATGATTTTTGCAGCCATTGTATGATGCTCGAGTCATCCTGAGTACAGAAACAGAAGAGATTTCAACGCATTCCTTCCGTATCGGTTTCCGGACTGTTCAACTTAATGAAGACCAACTCTCAGCATCAAATCCTCAACTTGGTCAGTCTATATAGTCATTGTTTGAAACCAACCAGAAGATGCTCATATGTACATTGTATTCAGTGTGTAATATTGCATTTTCATTTTGTTTTTTGTTGTTGTTGTTGTTTTAGGAAATGAATTTTACGTAAAGGTGAATGGAAAGCCAATTTACTCCAAGGGATCCAATTCCATTCCACTTCACGTCCTCCCGGAACGAGTTACAAAAGAACACACTGAATGGGTTTTCCAATCGGCAAAGGAAACTCACATGAACATGATTCGTGTTTGGGGCGGAGGAATTTACGAGTCAGGTGTGTACAACAATACTTTCCACAATTAAAATTAACTTTTCCTTTAGGAAAAGACTTGAGAATTTGAATACATATATTATATGACTAATTACTAATTGACTTGCGATCTAAAATCTTTAGATCTCTTCTTCGATCTGGCTGATGAAACGGGAGTTATGATTTGGGAGGATTTCATGTTTGCTTGCTCCATGTACCCGGCCACAGAGAGCTACCTGGAGAATGTTAAGAATGAAGTTGACACTCAAGTCAAACGATTACAATATCACGCAGGTAATTTTAATTGATTTAATTAATTAATTACAATTGTAAAAAATCCCTTCTTTATTTTGGAATTTACATTCCCTCCCTACCTTTTGTTCTTACATATATATCTGTATATATAGGATTAGCCATTTGGGCAACGAATAATGAAAATGAGGCGGCTCTTCGTGGGAACTGGTATGGAACAGTGGATAATTTTGGTCAGTACGCTGAAGACTACGTGAAATTGTACATTGATACCATTAAAAATCAAGTAGAACAACTGGATCCATCCAGACAGTGTCTCCCATCATCCCCGACTAACGGCCGTCAATCAGCCACTGAAAATTGGGTTGCCACTAATCCTTATGACAATCGCTACGGGGACGTCCATTTCTATAACTACAAAAGCGACAGTTGGGATTACCGTACTTTCTCAAAAACTAGATATGCTTCTGAATATGGTTACCAAGCCTGGCCATCTCCCGAAACTTTTGAGTTGAGTACATCTCGGGACTCGGACTGGTTTTGGAATTCGCAGATGATGAATCATCGTCAACATCATCCAGGTGGTCAAACGGAGATCCCGGAATTAATCCGTCAGAATTTACCTCTCCCCTCCAACTACAATGACAAGGAAGAATTCCTTAATGTCCTCGAATTGAATCGAATTAGTCAAGCCATGGGAATGAAAACACAAACAGAGAGCTACCGACGACTTTCCGGTCTTCGGAACGTGAACAATTCAACTGGAGAAGGGAACAATATGGGCGCTTTATACTGGCAACTTAATGATATTTGGCCAGGAGCATCCTGGGCCTCCATCGGTATACTATATATAAATACAAACTAAATTTTATGTATTCCCACATAAAATGATTTGAAGAAATAATTTGTGGATTTCCAATATTGACACACATTCATTTCACTTTATTTTTTAGAGTTCAATGGGCGTTGGAAGCTTTTACACTACTACGCAAGGAATTTCTTTCATCCAAATTTGATTTCCCTTTACAAAACTCATGATGGTGCTGGCATCGAGACGGGTGTGGCTATCAATTTCATTACTGACTCCCCAAATCCATTCAGTGAATTCTTGAGAGTACGAGTTTTTCGTCTGGATAAAAATGAGCCGCTACTGGACACAATTACGAGCGTTCAACAAGTACTTAAGTTTCCTAATGTTTCTCTTAGCTGATAGATTAATTTTTTTTAAAAAAAATATTCATTATTCTGAGAACATAATCAACGTGTTTATTTGTATACAGCAAATGACGCCAGAGGCTCGTGACATTCTTTATTTGGCAAAGCCAGTCCTCAGTGAGTGTGAAGGCCTTTTGGATACAGTATGCTTGGTGTACACATCAATGCCAAACTCTCCAGACAATTTCCTCTTCCTCCAATATCCTAATCAAGTTCGCTATATTAAAAACCCAGAATTAAAGGTAAATGTTTAAATTGAAATTTGTATGGAACAAGAATTGCACACGTAAAGGCTTTGAAGGTTTTCGGATTTCGAATATGGAATGTGATTGTTATATAGGTAACCAACTGGACGGCTGCATCTAATGGAAAGAGTTTCACTGTCAAATTGGAGACAAGTGGAATTGCGCTATTCGTCACCCTGAACATCAAAAATGTGAACATTAAAGGCACATTCTCGGACAATGGTTTCCTCATCGTCAATCGAATAAGAGAAATCGCGTTTGTTTCCCAAACTCCACTCACCCTCACAGAATTCCAGGACAATTTTGAATTATGGTCTTTGTATGATCTTGTCAGTGAGTCTTCTACAGATACTACGGGACCCAATCAGTACTGGAGAAATGTATTACCAGGTTCTAGACAACATTCGAGACATTAAATATATTTTATTTTAGCTTTTACTGTTAGCATATACTTAAAAAAAGATGACTAAGTGGTACTTTATTATATTGAAAATACATAATGTGAGAATGTTTTATTGAATTGAATTAAATAAATAAATTGTGTTTATCAGTTATCCGTAACTCAACTGTTTAGTTCTCCTAATTTTAACATCGTCTCGTTCATATCGTAATTTACTTTTCCGTTTTATTGATGTAAAATATAATATAAAAGCGTGTATGTGTATTAGATGAAAATTAAAGTTTCTTTTCGAATTTATTTCCTCATTTCTCTCAATCATTATATTTTTTGCGATTCCATGCAATATTATTGACTTTTATTAGCCGTTAATTACACCTCATACAAGAAATCAAAAAACGGATTATTAATGGCACACCATTTTTGCAATTATGGTTGCAAAAGAAACATTTTCAAGACTGTAGAAATATATTTGTATAAGTTATAATCAACATATATAATTATGTTGTAAATATGGTTTTCAATGAATCAGATGTTGAAATCGTCAATTGCTTACACAGATAGGAAGGAACTTTTCACATACATTTGAAACTATCTGCATTTTGTTAAAGGAAATTACGATCTAAAAATGTATAGTATACTATCGACATATGTATTGTGTATATGTACATACATATTGTGTGTGTGTGTTTGTGTGGGTGTGTGATCATCACAAGATTATAATATATAACACATCAAATCAGGCTTGATTAGCATCTCAATCAGTATTATCAGTCCGTTTTTACAGGTAAATATTGTTATAATTTTCACGGAGCATGTGTATTATTATTATACATGCGGTACAATATTTTATCATAACATATTATGTAACTCTCGCATACCATTCACATATAACCGAATATCTCATAGTGTATAATACAGGTAACAAATCAAATCCTCCCTACTTTACTTTGCAACTCCTCTTTAAACACCTACAAATTCTTCAGTTTTTTACAACTTTTGCACTTTTGCCAGTGCTTGAGGAAACATTCTACACACGCACGAGAAAAGTGGTTAAAATCGAACAGAGAAATATCGGATTTGAATGAATATAGTTCATTCTTCACAGTACAGGTACGTACACACAGTTTCATATAGAAATTGTTTTGGTGTAGGTATAATTTACAAATTTAGTAGGTATAGTAGTAATTTTGAATTACATATATATATAGCAGCTTCAAACTACTATTTCATTGATTTTTCCGGTTTTTCAAGGGTTGCAGTATGTTTATACATTATACCGAGTAGATGTAGATATATGATAAGAAATTTTGACAAATTATCTTGTTAAGAATTAACAAATTAAATGAACTAAAGGTTCACAAAATGGCTATGCTATTATGTAGATTCTGGTATTCTTAGGTAAATACAGCATTTAATTAATTTAAACTTTTATCTGTTCAGAATTCCAAATTCCAAACAGACATGACTAGAGTCTACTTTTATGCTTAATTTTTTTGTCCGTTCCTACTAAAATCATCAGTCATTCTCAAACATTCGTTTCCTATAGGTATATGCACTATGTAAACGGTAAATTAATAATATGAAGTGTGTAAAGCTTGTCGCGAATTTTTAAAGTTAAATACAAAGATATATATATCTAAACAGAATTTGTTCGCCACGCCATTACAGCGACAGAGTACACATTACACATAGATATTTACAAAAAAAGAACGAGTTACACACGAAGTGTATACTCATAAATATATACATATATGTTCAACAGACAAAGGGAAAAATTTGAGAAGAGTAACTTGTCTCAAAATCTTACACGACTTTTGGCAATTTGATTTAAAATGTAACCTTTAACCTTTACATAAGGAATAATAGCTTTAAATATAGCTTTAGAACGTTTTATTCGAGAAATATTAGTTAAATTGTGGTTGGAAAATCTATCTTAATAATCTTCGGTAAACCATTTTAGCAGTACGTAAATGGAGTTCAGTTTTCTTTGGGCGCGTTTGCGTATAGGTAATGCTAAAATAAATTTCTTACAAAACCTGTGGTAAAATCAGGCAGGTTTTCCATCCATATTAATTGGGTATTAGGTAAATTTGTGTCTGACATGTGTATATTTTTACAACAAAGGTCATTCAGTATTTTTGTTTTCCTCGTTACTTAACTATGTATTATAAATACCTATTATCTACTTTATTAGTGACAGTCGTCCTTCCTTAAATACTATAGTTGCATTTGAAATGAAGTTATTTACATGGTATTCTCTAGTTTTGTAGCACTAGTTTTCTCTGTACAGTAATCTATAGGTATATATGTATATTGTATTATTGTAGTTGACAACATGGTAAATATGATGTTTACTGTTAATATCAAGAAACTATCTACATTCTATGTGAAGTGACTTCACAACTAAAACTAACACCTAAAGTCAACAAGTTAAAATCTCAAAGGTCTCTTCTTATATCTACTAAATAGCTATAATAAATGCAGAATATACGTGATTTTACAAGTCAAAAGCACCACAAAATGATTCGTGTGGGGGGATTTCATCATTTTCATCATTATAGGATTCAGAATATCGGAATTGTGATCTGTTTTGAACTATACTTGATATTTGAATTTACAGAGCTCACAATATATATATAAATTTTAGTAATAATAAAACTTTGTGGCTCAAATTATATTGTTTGTGAATAACTTTTGAATTCAAAATAATTGTCATTTGGATGATTAAAAAGTCTTTTCTATTAAAAAAAAAGAAGGTTCGAACGCCGTTTAGGAAATTCTACAAAGTAAAACGTCAGCAGTTGACACTAAAAACTAAATAAAAGTATAATGGTACTATATTTCTCAGCCCAGGGGTACACAGGGGGTATTTAAAAGGAAAACAAAAAAAAGAATGCAACTTTCAAAGGAAGCCTGTTTATCGTATGATAAGACTAGATTGACTTTCAAAGAATAAGAATCTGACTAAAATTATTAACAATAATAATAATGAACGTTGAACTTAAATGATTAACGTTTGTAATATTACTTCTAGCTGATAAATATATAATAATCATTAATTATTCAGGACTACTCCCACAATAGTAATTTAGACCATTTGAATAATGCAAAATAGTAGCAGAGAAAACTGCAAAGTGACAGAGTAACAATTGATGGTGATTTGAACGATGGTGAACCATTATGTTTATTTTCACCATGTTTATCACCAGACGTATCAATAGTATTATCTTCGCCACTATGAACATGATTAGCATCAATCTCATGATCGATACCATTTCCATGAGTATCCGGATCATGAGGATCAAAAACGTTGGTTGTAGACTCGGGTAATTCAGAGTCTGTATCATCAATTTCATTATTCTCGTCATCCGTCTTCTTTTGCGGATGATCGATCTTGAAAAATTTAATTACTCTTCGGGCTATTGCTTGCGTGGGTCTAAAATTATTCACCAATGGCTTTCCATGACTGTCTTTGGCTTGACGGAAAATATTCAACTGCGATTCCGAAATTCCGATTGGTTGTCGAAAGACGGACCAAACGACTTTTTCTGCACATGCCGGTGTTGTCAAGGAACCTTCGTAACGCCATAGATCCAACGTTTTTGGCAATAATGCAGTTAAATTCAATTTCCCAGGTGCTAATTTAGGTACTAATATCTTTGTATGCTCAGGATCATAAACTGATGGAATCTGATTAATGACCCAGTGAAGAGCCGGATTATCTTCTGGAGTAATCTGCATAGAGTTTTTTTTAAACAACAGTTATTAGTTTGGAATCGTTGAAATATCCCTCAAATCTACATATCGTCATCTTAGTTTGGTGAACTTGGACGATATATTATAATTAATCATACTGCAGTCATTAAAATGTCAATCTCAAAAGAAATGGACTGAAGGTTCACAAAATGGCTATGTTATTATGTAGATTCTGGTATTCTTAGGTAAATACAGCATTTAATTAATTTAAACTTTTACCTCAAAGAAAATACCAAGTACAGCTACAGCTCGACGATTATTATCCGAGACGGCAGCTGTTAATGTTTCATACTTGTCCGAAAAATGAACTAAATGGAGTTCCATCGGATAACTGGAATTATATAGGCAAAATAATTAGACATACTAAATATTGAAAAGCTCAAAATGTTTACAAGCAACTTGTAGTCAAAACATACTGTTTTCCATCGACGGTATGTTCAGACCCGATTTGCTTCTTACTTCCCCAGTGAAAATGCATTTGGGCAAACACGTAGGACCCTTTGAATCCATCGCCATCCATTAAACAAGTGGAAATGGAATTTTCGCTTAATTGTACTTGGACTATATATTTGAAAAAAAGAAAGAATAATAAATAATATGAAGTTTCCAATTCCCATTCCAACTCCACATTTGGAGTTGCATAGAAATAATGAAACGCTTTCTCCTCACTTGTATGTCCATTATTCAGTATGAAAAACTTCTCATGAACACGAAAATAGTCTGCGTCAAATCGCAAGGTTCTGTTCCCTCCTCTCGCTTGACGAATGGCGGTGTCATTTAAGTCGATGGGAGACTGTGATTTTCCAGTTTTGCATGCACCTTCCCAATGACTTGGCCCACAATCATCGCCTTCGTAACACCAGTCATGATCTGGAAAAAAATTAATAATAAAAAACATTCCAATTGTAGACAATTTTTTTGGAATCCCGCATAAACTCAACAATTTATATTTTATGTGGATATATTCGATCATTATTTGTTGCTATATTTATTATTTCGTCTAAAAATAAACTCAATAGAGCTTCATTATTCCATTGCCATCTCAAATTGCAAAATCATGAAAATTAAAGACTGCATATTCAAGCTAATCAGTGATTGTTTCAATTTCATTATGCTCGCGTGTATTTTTAATCATCCATTCCATATTATCAAAGTCTTCTAAAAGTGTGATTACAAAAAGTCTTTTGGTTGTTCAGAAATACATATATATATACAGATGCCAAAAGAACGATCAAGAATTTTGCAAGGAATAAGTGATGTCGCTGGACTTCACGATATCTTACACAGGCAAAGCAAAGAATCTGCAAGCGTATATTAATTCAATAGCTTATGACCATCGTTTGATTGTCGTTGACGCTGTAAACTGCAATGAGATTGTGGGAAAGAGATATTCAACCCATTGCCTACGATTTTATGCAAAGAAAAATTTTGCCAAAAAAACTTTACAAGTATTACAAATATTATATTACATGCTATTCATGAAAGTGGAAATATAGTAATGATTTCATTATGATGAGATCTCTCTATGTTCTCACAATGATTACACCACACAAGTATGTAATATATCTAAAAATCTGTATCTCATATACACGTAATTAAATGAATGGCTTACTGCGTGTGCTGTGTGTGTAACAAGAAAAAAAATCTCTTTGTAAAAAGGGGATTTCGCAGAACTCTTTATATATTTATCGTTAGCTCGCTGGCTACTTGAAACTATATTTATTACGACTCAATGAATCATTTACAATTCATAATAAGAGCTTAATGAGAGCTTGTATATTTGATGCTCAAAATATGCACTGCGTATATGTATTAATAGTATATGTAGTGAGATTAGAAAGAATAAAAGATTCAACTCAAGAGCCAAATTAGTCTATACAGAATGTTTTTAAAATACATTTCAAATGTCTCATTCTCAAGTGGAAGAAATATCAAGTAGTTCCATTTTCCGCATCTCTTGTCTCTGGAGATCATTAAAGGACACAACTGTTGAATTTGTAAAGACAACCCTTTTTTCATTTTAGAAGAATCCAGAATCTGTTTTTTTCTATATATATTCGAGACCTCATTAAAACCAAATTGGTGTTGAATTATAAATACGCTATGCAGTCTGAAAAAGTACTGATCATATAGAAAGGGAAAGTATTTTTACAAATTTTGGCCAGAGTTTGAGTCGAATGAATTCAATTACGGAATTGGTATAGTTAAAGTTGCTAAATGTTTATACAAAGAATTCATTTGATTTTAAACCAGGCAAAAAGAAAAGGACTGATATGCACGAGGACGAGCCTTTACAAATTTCATATATTTTATGCTACACATACTTCACGTACATGCAAAATGCAACAACAATCTTGCCTCCTTTTATCTTTATCGTTTGGTTTAAATTATGTATAAGGCTCAGCGTTTGTATTTCTTTTTTGCGAGCCAGAAATACTATATACTTATGCTATACATACAAGCATAGTAGCATTACTTAATCCTCATCTTGGCACCGACATTACATATAGGCACAACCGGTACAGGTACAAAATTACGTAAGGACACAAACTGTACTGGAATTTGTGAGATAGAAACTGAACAATGTACCTACACTCGGTGAATAAGCAAACAATTCACTCGAAGAAAGCTCATACACAACAATTATTGTATGAATAATTTAGGAATCGTTCACATTTTGTTTGCCCTTTTCCCAACAATCGCACCTATAATACATAAGAAAGCGTCATAGCTAAACCCAAAAAATAAAAACAACCTATCTTTCCATAAAATTTCCATAAGAGCTATTCGTATGGCCTTTTCAGGGAACAACAATTTATCTTGTAGGCATACAAGTAACAGATTGAGACTGGTATTATTATTCTGAGAAATAATAAACATGATCACACTTTAACTATGTACCATTTTTAATTTACAAACTCTGTCTTTGCTCTCATTAAATTTTCCATTTGTACCTAGGTTGAGTTGGAATCAAAACCAATTAACAGTTCAATACACCAATGAAACTAAAATTTAGATGCGGTAATAATATCTCAACAATTATTCAAGAAAATGATTAAAAAACAAAAGTATACCTTTGTTCAAAGTAATTAAGGGTTTTAAATACAAACATAGGATGAATGAAATTAAATTAAAAATTATACAAAGTACCTATACGCGTAGCTCGTACCCAACAGATTACTATTATTGGCATATAAACATTGTGTCTGCATTTTAAGAGTTGCAAAACGTTAAAAAAATGCACACTAATTTTTAATTCAATTTATTTCACAACATATTATGACTACGATACTATACAAAATAAAATAAAATTCGTATAGCGATAATTTGTTTTTGCTTCTAATATGATACAAAATGATTCCTTTAATACTTTCTAGTGAGTACAGACACCAATCATTGACAATAATACCAAATTTGGTATTTCTATTTAAATGACACTTTGGTGAGCGTCTTAACTGTTTTCCGCTTTTTCATTTAATCATTTATACATATAGAAATACATAACTTTGTTTTAATAAGCGTAAAATCGCATTTCTTGCTTACACGTCCCAAAGAAAAATCCAATATTGAATTCATGACGCACAAAAGAAGGCATCCATCATAATGAATCATATTAAAATGCACTATCATCCAAAGGAAACCCCGATCATGTCATTCATTCATGATACGTAACATTCCGGTAATGAGTCAGTGGGCTGAAAATTACCTTTTCCCCGGTAAATAGGAATTACACAATTTCCAGGAAGCTCACTTAAATACTGTGCTTAATTCGTAAATATTCGATAAAAAAAACGCTGGAGAATCCAATCGGGCATTAGCCTTTTATTATACTGTCAACCTTGAGTAGTATTCGCAATGTTTTTAATGATACGGAGGGAATGGAAATCGATTTCCTTAGAATCCATTTCATGAGAATGAAATGGAAGCTTTATAGCTGTTAGTTCCTAGTTGTCTGCTGAGAGTAACAACGTTTTTAAAAATTCTATAGGATTTATTAAACACCGTCCATATATTTCATGACATTGTCCCACAAAACTTTACAGTCACGTTAAGCTTCTATATACTTTCATATATTGCTGTCTTTTATTCAAAAGAAAATATAGTGACAAAAAGCAAAAAAAAAGACGACGACGACAAAGTCGTATACTCGCACGTGAAGCATTATCACGTATTCGACAACAATTGACACATATAGATACTATACTATACTGAACTGACTACACTGACCACGTAAACTACATACATATTTTGCATGTAGCCGGTAGGTAAAAACCTGCCTGTGGTCCCAATCTAGATTCAAAGTGCCATAAATTTACAGCTAAACACCAAGGGACGCCGTCAAATAATGATTGCGCTATACTGAAAGAACAATAATTAAAGTCATCGATAGCTATTGAATACACTTTTGCTTTGCGAATTCGGCCAGTGGCAGCTTGAACACGAGCTGACAAACCGGCACGCAACATAGACAAAACAATTTACGTGATACTCATAGAAATACATGTAGAAGCATGTACATATATATGCGAACGTGAAGAAAAAAACTCAAAAGTGACGACTGTAACGGTTATGAAGTGAAGTGAATGTAGTTATGAAAGTCAATAATACGATACATATGTATAGTATTTTGTATAATGTATAGGTATATACCCAGAGAAAACATGTATGATCCCAACACATTTTTTTCAAACAAAAAGCCTACATTTTTTTTTTAGACTTTGTAGACTTTGATTTGTAATTTAGTGGTCCCACCCAAGTCCAGCTAAGTTAAGGACTTCAAATCGCCTCCACGATTTTTTCATACGGATGTAAATGCTCAAGTTGCAAAATTTTCCGTCTCATGTATGTCGTTAATGTATATACAGAATATTCAACAACTGGAAAAAATAGAATCTGTAACAGAAGTGAAGAAGAATAAGAGAGAGAGACTATCCCCAAACTCAGAAAACTTTTTTCGCAAAATTACTGTGGGAATTTTTTTCTTCCTCGCTTCAAGTTGTAATATATGTACACGCAGCATTCTGTATAATGATTTAAAGATAGCTGATAGTAACAAAGAATTTATTTTGTGTTAGTCCAATGGAGATTTTGCGACTGACAGAATGATAGAATACATTACCATTTGGCTTTAAATGTCCATGCACTTCAACTTGAATTGAATTTTACTTTCTTTCTTTGTGGTATTTTGCATTTAGTGTGCGCGGTATAGATACTATCACAGGCGACTTTTGATTGGAAACAATAATATTATTATGTACGGAACAATTAAGTATAGAAATAGATAAAAATATTACATCTATATATTATATTCTATAGTGAACAAGTAGTACAATCAAGCCTTTCTTTTCCAGTCAACTTGTGGTGTGTCATTGCGAGGAAAACCCTATAGATAGAGACAAGATATGTCTGTATACTGTATACACTACACGTACTGCAGTATGCATGAAGGTATAGTATGTATAACTATGTGAAATGTTTTGAATTTTTTTATGGGAAACTTATCCTGGAAATGAATCAAAGGTCAGTATTTGAGGCGGATTCTAATTCCGTGTCCGCCACAATGTATTAATTATCATTACAAAAACATGTAAATATATATATTCGCAAATATGTCTGTACATATGGAATGCTGGTTCTACATATATATACTGTATCATGGAATCAAATGGTATGTACATGACATGTACGAGTGCATTCCTTTTTTTATGTGGTTTGCCAATCTCTGGTGATTTTCCTAGTTATATAGTTGACTGTGGACTTCTGGTTTTGTAAACATTGTTTGGAGCATTATCAATCACCAGCAGCGGTGTGCGGCGGTATATCATAGAAAAAATGGTACAGTTGAAATTGGAAAAATTATATTTTACACATTCACTCCATATGCTTGACTGTGACGTGCATCCATATATCTATACATTGTGTATGTACTATTCAAAGAGGACCAATATCTCTAATTTCTTCTATAATATATAGAACAGCTTAGGACGACGACAAGAGAAAAAAACAAAGAAAACAGGTTAGCGTACTTTAAAAAAGTCATTCTAATAATCGGCAAGATCGAGTATTGGATTGTCTTTGGGTTTTATCGAGTAATTTGTCATGCTTATGCTGGGTGTACCATTAAATTTTGTTTTATTACAAAAAATTATGGTAAACTAAACATTCCATTGAATTGAATTGTAAATGTTATCTCCAGGCCCAATACATAGTATTATCAAACTTTACAAATTACTATAATATTACGAGTGTGTTAAATGTTAAATGTCTTCACGATTCACTATTCATTCATACAAAAACCACTGCATGTAGTGATGATTTATATAGTGATTTTATGTTATGCACCGTGCATTATATGTACACGGACATGAGAAATGCAAAATAGTGATATTCACTACACTTGCCTATACTGATCACAAACGTAATGGATATCTCTTGGATGAAAATCAGTTAGCTAACGACAAGTCCCGATCCGACTCAAAATTTCCGACTGCATAATGTAAAAATAGTGCAGCGGGATAACTTTTTGACGTTTTGTTATTAGTAATTATGTCTCTAGTAATAATTGTTATACTTTGGAGGTTGAGTTGAAGCAAGTTCCTCTCATGCAACCTCCAAATGCAATAACTCTTGAAATATCAAAGATACACTCAAAGATTTAAAAATAAATAATTATTGCATACTCAATTTGTGACTTGACAAAAAAAACAAGAACTACAACATACAACGAGCCCAAAAGAAATTGAACGTCGACAAAATAAGCCGTTGGCAAATTGACAGAGGAAAAAAAAGCAAACGTCTGTCTAAAATATAGTGAGTAACAAATCTCTGTAAAATTTTAAAGCTGTTCGTCCAGTCATGCAAATGACACATGGAAGTGAATATGTACAGACAAACATAACGAGTAAAATTCTGTCTTGTCTTTATCTTTGTCATTCCTTAGCTAATACTAATAAGTGTTGAACTGAACAGTAAAAAAAAGTAGGCTGAATTCCAAATTTCAGCTCTCTCTCTCGTCAAGATATTTTTCCGTTCTTCTCCGATTGTCTTTTCATCTGGGCTCTGTGTGTGTGTGTGTGGGTCTTGCATTTTCCTTACGTTGTTGACTATATATTGGAAGCTTAACAATTTCTTAGTAGTGTATGGTCATAGCGTCATATACAACTCGTGAATAGGTCCTATTGTGCACAACTCAATGAAAGTTTTAAGGATTCAATACGTAAGTATAAGTATACTCGCAATTGAATTCCGTTAGGTCAAAGTCATGAGAGTCGTGTGTCGTGAAAGAGTTGCGGATATTTTTATGGGCAAATTAAGATGACTATTAAATTAAGCGTGAGGACTTGGTTGGAGATATAAATGGTGATTGCAGAATGTCTCGGGAAATATTAGAAAATTAAATCGTGCTACTCATTGTTTCAGTTAAGAGCAGGAATGTGGACTAAGGACACATACAACGATAGATTGTCTATAGTCTATATGTATGTATGTAGTTTATTTTGTTTGTTCTTTTGTACATATAGGTTTGTACTTGTACACCTTAAGACTTTGGACTAAATGATAATGACAATGAGCCACTCTGCCATTATAGCACAACACTATCCCTTCAATGCTTAGATACACGTTCATACTCTGACTTACATAATAAATGAGAACTTGTAACTATTAGCAAGTCTAGCAAGATAAACGCCAATACAATTCACGAGAGTGAAATAGTCAATAGTCAACATACATTTGCAAAATATTATTTTGATGTAGAATATCATTCCTATATATATATCCGAATGTCAATCGCAGTGGTTTTCAAACGATTTTTTATGGCCCTTTTTGCTTTTTTTGCAACTCCCATTTGAAGAATCGAGAAATAAGCATCTTTATGGAACTTCCATATTTTGCATAATTAACAAGTATTTAATCGTTTACCCTTGGAGAGAAAACGAATAAACGATGACAGACTGGAACACACATTCACATCCTATCATATGGATTTGCTGCATATTTGATTGATACAACTAGCAGTTCACACTTGAGAGAGAATTCAAGTTTAAGTTTTTTTCCCAGAGCTCAATAAATGACTGGACAAAAGAAATATATGTATAAACTGGCATATGTCATCATTAGCTCTCAATCATTGCGGCTGTGATGGCTCCCGCCATCCACTGTAGTTGTTTATTTGCATCTTTTCAAGCCTGTGCATTAAAATGAGAGATTGACGTGTCTTTGAAAGAGATGTATGTTATTTTCTAACCCTAAGCCAAGTAGCATGATTTTTATTTCAATTATTATGTCAGTTGATTCGCGAAGGCATTAACATGTGTATAATACACGCACTCGTCTGCATAAGGATTAGAAAAAACACTTGAAGGATCTACAAGATGAAACATGAAAAAGTGCATGTTTTTTTTATATTTTGAGTTTGAATTCGACAAATGAATATCCTGCAATCTACAAACTGAGTATTTTAAAATACCACCAACTAATTCACATTCACTTAAAAGAACACGTCCACACCAACAGAATCAGAGCATAAAACATGTGTCAACTGAACATATTATTATACTTTTGAATCCAAGCCACATGTCAAAACAAACCATCAAATCTTTGATTAAACCTTATATATATACGTTTTATTATTTTTACTTGCTATTTTTTAATTTCTCAATCAAATGCATGCATAATTATTATGTGTAAGCAAACTCATCACTCAATGAAATCATGTTATTTTAATACTATGAGTAGAATATAATCACTTTAACCCAATTCATAATTAAGAGAAACATAACAGCAATATAAATATTATTTCGTGTCGTAAGTTTTTCATGGTTATATTATTATATGATGTCTGAAAAAAAGAAATGAACAAAAAAATACCTAGCAGCTTGATACCTAAAGTTTCCTAAAATGATGTCTACTGTATTGAAAAAATTTCATAATTCAATTAACGCTTCTATTATATGGGCATCCAACGAAGATTCCGACATCCCACAAAATCTTTTCTCATACCTAATTCAGAAGCAATAGCTAAAAATGTTCGCATTTGTGGTATGCTATATTCAATAAAAACAAAGCATTGCTCATACTGCTTTTAATTAGTAAAAGTAACTGAATTGTTTGTCATTACGACAACTAAGTCAGTGATTATATTTTACTTTATGATATTCCATTTTTTTGTTCGATATATAAATGACGAGATGGAACGTGCCACATAGTGTTTTAATAGTAAAAAAAACATTCACATTACATTTGAGATTGCAGCTGTGTGTGTGGAATTTTTTCCTCATTACGGCAAACAAAGAATGACAAAAAATTGCGTAAGACATGAGAGAAACCTAATTAGATAGCTGATAACGACACCAACTGTTAACTGTGCTTTTGTTCTTTCCTGGATTTGACTAACAGTAGGAATCACAAATAAATAAAATAAACTGCAATCGTCTATATCATAGTGTATGAAATTGAGTGTAGGAACAATGAGACAATCGCGTTCCTATTTCTGTTTCTACGTCTTCTCTGCGTATTTTACTCCATAATAATAATTAATAATAATGTTAATCAACTTGTGAAATCCCGAATTCGTTCCACAATAATAATTTGGTCAGGACTTTGGTTCACAAAAACGTATACCAACTAACTAATATTTTCTTTGTGCGAGAAATGAAAAACCCTCTAACAGTTAGAGTCTAACTCGTACTGACTGATCTATAGGCTATATAAATCTATACTTGTCCTCTCATCGAGTTCATGTGAACATCTAAAAGTACATTCATGTATGTACATTCTGAAACAAATACTCTAATAACGTCCTATTGTAATAAATATCTATTAGAAAACTTTAAATAGACATTTTCGTTTTTAAGTAGGATGCTTGAATCAAACTTTGAATAACTTTCAAACGCCAATATACGTATGTCTATTTGTCTATATAAAATATGTATAGATCTCCTACATGTACAAAAAAAGGACTTCCTTGGCGTTTGAAATGCTACCATGTACATTCGGTAAGTTGTTTGGCAGTCGGAAAATGCATTGACAATTGAGTATTTGAATCAAAGCTTTTAAGCCATTTCGATTTCAAAACTGACTATTACAGCCTCTCTCCCATTAGAAGTGTTTTTTTTTGCCCAACTTATACATTTGAATATACTCACAACGAAAACGAAAACGAAATCCGAATCATGTGCATATTCGCTATATTCTACTTACTACACGCTCTGTGTATTGATGACAATAACACTACGATTCCATACACGTGTATATATATATATATATATGAAATGTAGTCGAATTTAATTACGAACAATATGTAGTTTACAGCAAACTGTTAACTTTTGCATGGTTGGGCGGCAAAACAACTAACCCTACATGCATCTACTGAATTTTTCCAAAGTAACAGCAGACAACTGCCTAAGTTTCTATGTGTAGATATTCTCGTCGTTCGTTCATATTATAGTTTAGGACTCACATGATAAATGTGTTTAATGTGTCTACATGTGTTTATTTTATATGCATACCTTCTGCCGGTGTGTACCAATGTGAGCACGACAAGTACGACAAATAAGTATACCATTGACAATGACAATGATAAAATGCTGTACGCAAATGACATGGAGAAGATGAGAATAATTAGGCAATTCCTAACAGGTAAGTACACAATTATACTGAATATATTGAATCTATGAACCATCTCCTCGAAATAAAATAACTGTTATGTCTAATTTTTACTGCAACGTGTCAAATTCAAAGGTTCAATAAATGTATTTTTATAATCCTGTATTCAATCTCCAAAGGATTTGTGTCAATCGTCAATTCTCTGAACATTTGGATGCCCTGTGGTGTTTAAAATTTTCAATAGTATTAATACCAAATTGGACTCGTATACTTAATACTTATACAATCAGTATATGGAATTTAACCTAATGGCCTCGTAGAAATCGTTTATTTTCAATCCCTCATCTAGTCCATGATATTCATCATTCATTGTCTTTTTTTGTAGTAGTATAGTTGTTTTTATCATTCTATAAATATTACTCGAAAAATCATTGTGATTTCTATAGTTTATCGTGCTACTAAACCGTAGAAATCAATTTCGAGACACCATTTCTTACGGCGAAACCTCGCTTTGATGTTCTCCAGTTAAATCCATTTTCATAGTGATTTCTAAATGCTCGATGATTATTAGTGTTTACAGTCTCCTCTCTGTTGTCTTTTAACCTTCCTCCTCCGGAAATTAACATTGTTTCCCCATAAAATCTAAAAATACACAAGGTACGTGTAAACGGAGACAATATACACGAGGTTATACAATCCCAATAGAATCAACTGGAGATTCATCGGCTACAAGAATAGGTTTAACTAGTACTAATTATGAAGGAGGAAGTCTGTATGAAATACTCAAATGAAGACGAGCGCACAAGTGTGTTTGTGTGTTGTTATACATATATAAGCAGATTACAAATTTTGCCTTGGCTTTCGAATTATTATGAAATGTTTGAATAATAGTGAATTGTACAAATGATGTTCGGCTTCTGCTGCCTAAAATTCGAAATCCTCATACATTTTCATGAACTCACGACCTCACCACGAAAACAAACAGCAAACACGAGCTTTTCGAAATTCCGATATATACATCCTCCAAACTTCATAATAAATATATGCTAATGTAATTTAATTGTTTCATCTAAACCAATATCACGAGCATAGTCCATAATAATATAATATTCACAGCCATACGTACATATTAACATATTAACCATCATTAAGACAGCGTTTCCAACTGGCGACTTCCAAAATGCACGAAAATCAACTTTGCCTATATGAAAAAGAACCTTCTAAATTACTTTCCTTATTTCTTTAAATAAGATATAAGTACATAAAAAATCAAAGCCAAAAACTAGACTGGCTCAAATGAAATAAAAATCTCTACACTACTTTGGCACTTACATGTACAAAAATGTAAGTACTTGGAGGAACTGGTGAAATTCTTATATAACAGAATGTGCCATATCCACATGCATATTTTACAATCATTGACAATGTGGTCAATAGGCTGAATGTGGTCTGGATCTTGAAAATCATGTGTTAGCTAGTTGCTATGTAGTTGTTTCGTAACTTTACCTTCACAAAGATTTTGGCTCATCATCAGTTTGACTCAAACTTTAAGAATTCGACACACAGCTATATACAAAGTGCACAAAGCACACATAAACTAATAAGTAACTAATTTGAAAGATGATGGCAATAGTCTGTTTAATATGTGTAGCTCATTCACACTTACTATTATTTATTATCATTATTGTCGAAGCGTACTATAAAGGTGAACATCTAAAACTGATTTAGTCTTTTCATGTCTTAATTATCTGTGCATTTGCTTCATTTTTGACAGCATCATTAACGATCTCGAGTCAAATATCCCAAACATCCCAGTAATACTGAATATGTATCATATATATGGTGTTTGGGAATTTGCATGCAAGCCATAAGTTTTAATCAGTTAACAATATTTATTTCTTGTTCAATAACTGCTGAGAATGATTCTCTACGGAACGTTGAGCAGGCAAAAATTACGACGGAAAAGTCGGAAAACAATGTAATTATTATGCCTACAATGATTATCTCCACTTCCTTTCTACATGTAAAGAAACAAATCGTTTAGTTATTTTGTCGTTTTTGTGTTACCTCTTGAATATTCTATTGGATTAATTGAGTACTAGTAATAACGACAATAAGACATGAAAAAAAATGAAAAATGAATGTGAGCACGAAGAAGAAGTCTGACGTGTCCACAAATAGCACATTGTACCTAAGTATGTACTACGTTCTACATAAAGAGGATATAAAATGGCTCATTAGGAAACGTAAAAAGGATTCTCCTATTTTCTTTACACGCAGTTCAACATGGAATTTGAAGATACATATGAATTCAATGGAATCCATAATATTATAGTAAATCTCGCGTGCGAAAATAAAATGCAAGTTTTCAAAGCATCTCTCTCTCTTTTCTCTCTATTATGAATCAAATCTGAGAGTTCAACTATATACGCTAATGCTCAAAAAATGTAGAATGCTGACGACGTCTCCAACTTGAAATAGTCACATGCTAAAACATTTCGCACACTTGGACTATATATTTTTGAGCAGTTCATTCTGCTTTGCTCTGACTCCTTAATGAGAATCGGCCTTGGTTAGTAAATTAACTCTAATTAAAGCTCTAGTCAGCAAAGGTAAAAATAATGGAGGAAAGATATTTTTATGTAGTGAGGGGAGTCAAAGTCTAGATACATATAAAGTCTCGTTGAGCTGCAATGCGCAGGCAGAGTCGTCGACAGCAGCTCATTATAAGATACATTATAATGCAATAAACGTCGTGTGGTAATCTGGTAATATTCTACATTCTTTTGTCACTATATACATTTAATATATTTCATTCTAATGACTTTCCGATTCGGTTTCTCCAGCCTAAATCTTTGTTGGACGTGTGTCTTTGTACCTGTGGAGCTATTCCCCATTCAAATTCATTATAGCTTTTCTCTTTTATCTTTCTATAATTTATATTTTACACACGGATGTATTTAAATAATCATATTGAAATTGTGCGTTGCACACAACCTTAACAAGTTTCAAATTGACATTTTTTTTCCCCTCTCTTCCGTCAGAAATGATTTTGAAAAGATTCTCTGACCTAAACTATATGAATGTGAAGTGCAAATTATAATGATAAAGCATCGACTAATACATGAAATGTTTGTTCACTTGTTCCCATGCTTGAACGAGATTCTAAAGATTTATTTTAAATTTTTATTATGATGATTCGGAACGAGTGTGAGGCCAAGAATAATAGTGAGCACATTAGGAGAATCTACAGAGTCTATACCTACAGTCTATACCTCAAACCTACAATTTACGCCTTAACCATTTCCAGCATAATTAGAGTTTTCATGCATCACATCACGATTCATAATTCAGCATACACACACCTGCAAAGATTGATGTTCCAAAAAAATTCAAGTAGCCAAAAGATACGCACAATGTGTGGTGTGGCGTTTGCTATTTCAAAGTGTAACATAAATTTAGTAGTTTATAAAGATATGTATAAATGTGTGGGCTTCGGGGCCAAATGGCTGGTTAACAAATTCATTATACATGATTAATTAATTACCTACACACGCGTGTGTAATTGGCCGGATAATTAATTACATAGAACGATTTTCAACTCTTTCATCTTGTTTAATTATTATCTACATGATCTCTTTAGTGAGAAAATAATTAGCCTAATTGCTAACCGACATCCGATCACATTTATAAACTCGCGACTCGAGCGTATACAAACTTGAGACCTGAATATTTTCACATTGAAGTGCACTTGTAAACGGCGCTCCACAGCAAACCCTGTTTACGTCTATTATTATTGGATTTATTTTTGAATAATTTAATCTTTTCTAATCTCTTTCCATTCATAGACAAAGTCCAAAGATAAATGTGTGTGTGGCGCACATTTTTATTCCTGACCCTTCTTTTTTCATATTTTCTTGCGTTCTAATTATTGGGCATTGATAGGCAAAATATCAGCATGCTTGGAAATGTGGGTCATTGATTTTCAATTAAAATAACTTTGCCATTTGTTAAATTTGAAAACATAAGGATATTTTTTAAACGTTGGGGCTTTACACTATTTTTTATAATATTCTACACACACTTTATGTTACATATATAAAAGACAAAGAGATTTCTTACCATTGGCGCTGACTTGATATTTGGCACAGTAAAGGATCACAAGGAAAACAGTAGACGCGATGAATCTCATTTTGTTCCGGCTTTTAATTTTTTCTATACTTGTTTTTTGCTGACAATAACACGATGACGATGACACTCTATAAGGAAAATCACACACATACACACACACAAAACAAAACAAATCCAATTTTAATTCAGAAAATATTATCCTTTTAACTTTTACTTTTGCTTTCCACACATGCAATTATTAACCGCTATCTTACACTCAATTAATTACTATATGTATGATCAAGGAAAACGGCACTTTGTAGAACAAAAAAAATCCATAGACTTTGTTTCTATGAACTTGTCCCTAACTAATAAACTAATAACAAATAACCGAGAGTTGAGAGTAATAATTTAATCACTTGATAATGTATTCGTGAGCAAAAATGAAAATACTATGATGATGATGAGGGATCGGAGAAAATAGGGACAGCAGAACACTCCACAGAGATCACAACAAAATCAAAGCCCAACATGCTGCAATTATTTTGCATGCTGTATACAACAAATTGCAGACTTTGCAGACTTTTGCTACTGCTCTGATAATGCGGATGCTCCTTTCCCTCCTACCACTTTACGAGTACGAAATGACAATTGAGGAGACAGTGTGCACTGTACGTACAGTTGTTGCCAAAGTTTTGTGGGGCTTGAGAGAATAACGTTTGTTTGTAGGTATATCTATATAAAGCTGTACAGTGTACATGGTATAGACAACGGACTGTGAGATGAGACACATCGACAAACGAATAAAATGGCAAATAGTCTGTTTGCCAAACATCATAATTTAAATGATATATTGTAAAGTAAAGACCCGTATGGGTGTTTACAATAAAAACGTTTACTTAACTAACGAAATAGAAGGAAGAGAGTCGTTGAGGGGACTTTATTTAATTTGTCAGTATATTGTAAAAAAGTACAAGAGAAAAAAACATATTCATTTAAATAGATGGATTGTCAGCTGAAAATTATTATACTAATAAAAAAATTCCAAATTTCAAATTCAGATATAAATTTAGATCGAGTAGGAAAAAAACTCACTTTGTGGGATAAAAATTGTACTTATGCACGTAACCTTCTCTTAGTCGTAAAAAGTTTACTTATACTTGGCAAAACCGGGTAGGGGAAGTTTGTGATGGACGATGTGGATGGAAAATGGAATAATACTTAATAGTATCCATTGCTGTGGAAAATATTTAGTATCAAAGGTTTATTGCCAATTGCAAATTCCAACGCTAATGTCATATCAGAGTCATATAATGCAAAAAAAAAGTCTAATCTATTTTCTTAATCCTTTTCTCTTATTAAAATTCAAAACTCTCAGGTTCACAGACTAAATAACTGTAGCCTGTATATAGCTTATAAAAAAAGTAATAATATTTTTTTTACACTCGACCACACTTATTAGTATACATAGAAATATCCTAAAAAAATGTGAATAATTCCGTGGAAATTCTGCTGAATATTTTGTGTACTTTGACCTCATATTTAACTTTTTTGGGTTTTTTTTTACATCATGTATTTGTCCTGTCAGCACAATTTAATCTAGATTCAACTAACTAGCTCGTATACAAGTAAACGCCAAACTATAAAAAAAAATACCCCAGAGTTTAAAATAGAATAAAATTGCATAATGTAATAAAATCATAATGGAGCACATTATTCGTCTTCCTTTTCTCATATTATTCTTATAACATGGCAGCTAACAGATAACAGTAGTGCACAATTAAACTCATATGGTATTTAGAAATAAATTACCTGTCAGCAAAAATATTATGATGGGTCGTCACTTGAAGTGGAAGGTATACTTGAGAATCGTATGAGAATCCTTTAGAGAAATCCACACACAACAATGCGCGGAGAGTAAGTCAAGTGGTCGCTTATTGTGTTGTAATATTAGATATTTTTGAATGAGCAGTGATGCTCATAAAAAAATGTGTAAAATGCAGTTTGGTCTTCGTGTCGACTTTACGCACAACTGGTGAATGTAGGTCCTACTTACTCTCCCTCGATGTGTTTCTTATTCGTTTTTCTTGGCCGTATGTATTTCTCTTTCTATATTTATTTAATGTAATAATCTCTCGAAAATGAAGAGTAATACGAAATACGACCGTCGTTTGATGTAATTTATTGACACATGTATATACAGTATCTATAGGAAAAGATAAGCCAACAACGACGGATGACTTGACACTTGTGTCCAAGTCACTGATCGTGATTGTAGTGTTACACTTAGAAATGAAAAACGTAGAATGTGGAGATGAACGCACACACACACACACAAGATGATTATGATGAGGTCCGGACTCAAGGTTGAAAACCCTCTGAGCAGCAGCACATCAACCTGAAACATAGTTAATTATTATTGATTAGACAGTCGTCTTGTCCTCGTGTATACTAAATGTCTTTAAATACTGCACATATTAACAATCATATTTATTTTTCCTCCTTTTCAAATTCGAAAACCCAAGAAACTGAAACACATTTCACGTTTGTGTCTAATTTATGAATGAAGTTACTCAATTTTCAAATCTATTGGAAAAAAACCAAAATGTGTACGATAATTTGAATCCTCAAAATAGAATTTTTGAATATGAATATATAGTTATGTCATTAGGACATTTGTGTAACAATACGAATGGTGGCATTGGGAGTTAAGAAATATTCGGCACATCCAAACACTATTTTCATCAATGTAAATCCTCGAATGATGTGTGTTTGTTCTGTACGTCCATACTTCCTTCTGTTATTTTTTCTCTCCTTTCATTTTAATATAAAACTAATAGGTTTAAAGTCCATAAGCTGTATATACCGTATAAACTAGAATAGACTCCCTCTATTTTATAGAGTCCCCTATACAATAGAGTCCCAGGGATTGTA